>JAODAL010059948.1:0-21169 GCA_025379985.1 Phyllomedusa bahiana | reverse complement strand
AAAAAATAAGTGGGACATGGCGTATTTTTGGCCTTGTTAGTATGATCAAAATTTTTGAAAACTGAAAAAATTCTAAAAAAAACCCGCAATTGCTTTTTTTTTCCTTTGGGTGACTTTTAGGGGGGCGGGGGAATGGGGGCGTGGTTGACGGGGGGGGGGGGCCCCCAGACGCTTCAGCTGTATGGGGCCCTGAAATTTCTGATGGCAGCCCTGTCCGTGCATCTCCAGAGTTCCTACAGGTGAAGCTGGATTTGCGGTTTATGGTGTAACCTCAGCATTCACTTGCCGCTCTACTGGCATCACCACTCAGTGATGGGATTGATGAAACAGCACATAATAAATGAAGCGTTGATTGGCTGCAGCAGTGACATGCTGACTGCAGCACCATTAACATCACTGTTCCCAATACTAACGTGATCAAAAATTAAGGGCACCGGGGTGCATTTTGTTGTCACATATGAAATACTAATGCAAGGGTTTAACAGGAGCAGTAAGGTGAGAGGTCTTGGTTCCTTTACTGGGCCCCTGCTGCTAGGACAACCAGTTGGAACCCTGCAATCATGTCATGAAGAAAAAGATGGTTTGGGATTAGGGGGTTTCCCTCCTGTGCCAGGTGGGGGAGTGGGAGCGTGGTCGGTGCTATTTTGCGAAGTCGTCTTTAAAAAGGGGACCGACCCCGATCCCAAAATATAAAAGTTGGTCATTAGTTCGATGCAGTGCAAAGACAAGAGGTTTTGGGGCCCGGCCATTCTATGCTCCAATATTTTCAGCCTATCACATGAGGAGTGAAATTGTAAAATGGACAGGAAAGTCTGCCCCCGGGGAGAAGACCCACCCCAGGGAAAAAAATTTCCCCAGTAACCATTTTTACCTACTTTAAAGAATAGAGAGAAACCTTTCATCAAAATGACTGTGGTGGGCCAAATTTCCCTTTTACCCCGACATTGTTAGAGATTTGCCCTGTGGCACCGTTTGCCCCCAAGTTAGGTAGAGAGGCTTTTCTACCTGGAAAAAAAAAGAGATCGATGTAGCTCGTCTATGCAAGATTGAAGAGGCATATATTTCTCAGAACAATTCAGGAAACCCCAAATGTTCCGCAGTGTTTTTCATATTTACAAATTTTTTTGGGGTTCTAAAGTCATATCCAATAAATATTTGTACATACAAGCAAAAAGGTAACTTTTTAAACTTTTTAGATTTTAGGTCCCTATCCCCATCCACTCAGTTTTAATGAGGTACTGAATTTTAATACGTCTCTTTCCTACTTATACATAAAATTTTAATTGCAAGTATTTGATTGTGAGTTCTCAGTTCTTTCCTGTAAATGCATTGTTTTGTTTTGCTCCTAAAAAAACAAATGTTAATTTGTAAATTTTTTTGTTAGATTTGGGAAAACCACTTTGGTTTTCAATATGCTTTAATCCCTTTTGGCTCTGAAAAGATTAAGCAGTCTTAACCAAAATCGATCCCCGGTCTCTTTACACATTTTCCCCAAAGTTGGGGCAGACTGGACTTTGGATACAAAAACAGCTTTTTCTTCAACTTACCCACAAGTGTTAAAACTTTTTACTCTTTTTTCTTGTCGTGTCTTTTTACCTAAATAGCTTGATTATTGTATCATGAGGTGATAAACAGCCTGATGTTAAAATTTACACGTAAAGTTAGTACTTAAACATGCTCCATTATGGGGAGTCAGGAGTCAGATTCAGGAGTCAGTCGAAGGTTTGGGGAAATTGAGGAGTCGGAGTGGGGGTTTTGGGTTTCCCAAACTCCACACCTGCTGCGCCGTGGCATTTGGTATAAATCAAGAATTGTGACAGTTTGAAAGGGAATACTGATCAAATTATTTCAATGAAGCCCCATTCACATCACGTTTATTACCTTGTTCATGTTGACTGTTTGATTACTGTAAAAAACTTACTCTGCCTGAAAATGCAGCAGGGTTGTGATGGAGCCATAGAAATCTATAGGGAAAAATAATCTGAACTCAACTACGTTTGCCCTGTTTCCTAAACATATCCATTGCATTTTTTCACCACATAGTAATACATACCACAAATGGGGGCAAAAAAATTCATTTGAGGGGGTTTTAATTTCCCCGCCCTAATTCTGGTTTCCATTGTGTTTTGCAAAGTGTAAAACTGTCCCGGCAGTAGAAGGGGTTTGGCCCTGTTCACACGGGTTTTTCCCACGGATTTGTGAGCCTATTGAGCTCACAAACCCCGGGAATAAGGGGCGGGACGGGGGGGGGCCGGAGCCGGGGGGGGGCGCCCCCCCGGGCCCCCTAACAATGCATTTTTTACGGCAGTCCCCGCCGTAAAAAAAAATGTGCATGTAACTTTTCCCCCCCCCGGGGGATTCGCCGAGGGGGAGGGGGCGACGGATTCCACTTTCTCTTGAGAGCAGTGGATTACCTTTAAATTTCTGCCCGGATTTTGGGGTCGTTTCACGCAAATCCCGCCGTACGGCGCCAAACCCCAGCGAAAACCCTTGAAAAAGGGCCCTTTAAAATCAAAACTCCACATTAGAAACCCCTTTACCTCCTGGGTCATCTGTCTTTTTAAATAAGGCTAGGTGCACACTGCGTTTGACCATCCATCAAAATGCATACGTTGAATGTTTGCCAAGCATGCAGTTTTTTTAAGCATACGTTTTACTTTTTTTTTTTTACTAGCTTTTCTGTTTGGCTTCCCGTTTTTGATTTGTTTGGGTAGTTTGTTTAATATTTTACACGGATACAATGTAGAAAAGAAAAAAGGAGAAAAAGGGGGCGCACAATTGTGAAAAAGTTAAAACAATATAAGGGATGGGATAAAAATTCACTCACCAGTAGGGTTTGCATATATTATAGAGGCACACCCATAGGCACCTACAGGCCCCCTTTAAACACGGCAGCCGGGGGTTTTTTCAGGGGGAGTCCTCTAAAAAGGATACAACTATAGACAAAAGGCGATCCCCCGGGGCACTGGAATCAAAGGGCGCCAAGGTTTTGGTGAAGGAAACTGTTTATTGTTAAAAAAAGCAAAAGGGGTTTTTCCTTCGCTTTATTAAAACAAACTAAAAGTCTTTTTTAAAGGCTTTTAAGTTTTTTTTTAATCAAGCGAAGGATAAAACCCTTTTTCTTTTTTTTTGACCCAAAAACAGCTTTCCTTTGCCAAAACCCCTGGGGTCCTTGATTCCCCGGGGCCGGGGTCCCCCATTTGTCTATTTTTTGATAGATACAAAAATATTTTTAACATGGGCACAAACACTAGGGTCGTTTTTTTTGACTGTAACGTATACTTTTTTAAACTTGAAAAAGTGCAGCGCCCTGCGTCCTCCACCCGTTATCATTAAACAGATATTTGACGGAAAGTGTAAAAACGGATACTATGCCAATGGAGATCCGTCCACCTACATTAGTTAATGCATCCATTCTCCCTTCCGTCATAACAAATCCGTCATCCGTTTCACAATAACACAGTGTACACTGAGCCCAAGTAAAGCTCAAAAGGGTTAATCAGTTCAAATCAAAATTTAATAGTGAGATGCTGATGCCAAACATCCTGTACTTCTCCATTCAAGCGCTGGCTCTCCATGGTCTTCTGTTTAATTTCCCTCCTCATCCAAACGTGATGTCACAACTGCAGCTGTCAAGTGCCACCTCCCTTACATCAATATTCAGAAGTGTAATCAAAAGGTACGTGACTGGGGCAGCCAATCATCAGCTGCAGCACTGACATCCCCTTTGCACAACAAGAGAACAAGGTAAACCAAAGACTGGGGAGAGCCAGCGCTAGGACAAGGGTGAGTATAAGCTTTTTTTATTTTTATTTTATTTGACAGCAGAAGCTCACTATTTATTTTTATATGAACCAGACAGCGCCTTTTCTCCCTATACAGAATCAAAATATATTAGATTACTATTATAAATTACTAGTTTATCCTACTACAGCTCAGAAAATGTTACAAAAATTGGCTTCTTAATAACTAGTAGGAAAGATATGATCTTATGACATAGCATTTAAAGGGACACTACCATAACATTTTTTCTTCCCTTATATCAACAAGCAATATGTGACCGTTATATGATTTTATTTATTTTTTTGTATATAATTTTTTAAAGTTCCCCTATGGTCATTACACTCTCTGACTTCCCATCTGTGAGCTCAGATATCACAGGAGTGAGAGGATTGCTTGATAGTCCCTCCTTCTGGTCAGCTCTGGTTTGAGAAGTATAAATATTATCAGCAATAACCTGACAGGTGTGGAAAAACCCTCCCCTTTGAGTGCAGAAAGAGATGACCCTATTTTCCTTTAATGTTTTGCTAGTGCTTTAGTATAATCATATCTATTACTGTGGAGAAACCAATTGTTTCATTACCTACTATTTGTAATGAGACTATATAGCGATAAGTAGCAGCTGAAGTAAAGTGAGATTCGTCTACCTTGCCAAACAAGAAAAGGATAGTATTTTACACACAATTTTTCATGTATTGCTAGTGCTCTAGTATAATCATATCTATCACTGTGGAGAAACCAATACAGCAAGCATTGTGTCATTACCTACTATTTGTAATGGGACTATATAGCAATAAGTAGGAGCTGAAGTGAGCTTCGTCTACCTTGCCAAACAAGAAAAGGATAGTATTTTGCACACAATTTTGAATGGTACAGAATTACCAAAATATTTTTTTTCCAGGAATATTGGTTTTAACAAAAATACTCTCCCTTTAAAGGAAAGCTCCAGTTTTATATATTTGGGAACAGTAATTGCCCTGTTCTTACTGTCACTCCCTTTAACCACATGATCTATCAACCCTATGACTGCATACACCGCAGATCAGAGCTGGGAAGACCTGGAATCTATGGCAGGATCTCTCCAACGCCTGAAATTGCTGATCATGCCATTGTCCACTACTGTTAGAGGGTTGGACACTTACCCAAGTATGCTGCACTGTCTTTAAACGGGGCAACTCGTCTCCTAGTAGGAAAGAAAACAGCGCAGGTTACATAGATAGGCGCTCACAAGGCAGGAGGGAATGTGTATGCGGCGTGTAACTACCCCGCAGCTTCACTCATGTGCTCAGGATTATGGCCGCCCCGAGACATCTGGACATCACTGAGACGTGTGTGGAGATCGTGGCGGCCGCCCAGGATCTTACTTCTCCTGGATCTTCCCAATGTAACTAACGGGCCGCTCATTCTGCACACACAGCGCCGCCATATTGTTTGAGTCCGGTAACTAGGAGACGAGAGCTTCCGGCGGATACAAAGGGAAGCCCAGCTGAGCGCGGGAACTCTCAACTGTGGCGGCTGTAAACCTCGTATATGTGACTGGGTGGCGGGAACATTAACGACACCACCGTTAGGTGTTTAACGTTGGAGGACAGTATAGGGAACGAGTGTTGGTTAGGACAAATGATTTCGGGACGTCTAGGAGGGTTGTGACCTCACAGCTATTTACTTGACAGCAGTTCTGACAGGAAGAAGTTTAGAAGAGGAGTAAGGAATTGTTCTGGCTTTCCTGATATTCTTCTGAGTATGTGCTCAAAATGGCGACCATGTCTGTATTATTGAGTACAGCCAAATTCACATGAATAGGTTTGGAAGCTCCAGGATACACATAGCAGATTGGCTTATTACAAAGAATATGTTGTCACACAAAATTCTCATTCATTACATTGTTTTCTGCCCCAGTACACTACAGTTCAGCAAGCACGCACTGGTAAGCACTACAGTGGAATACTTTTTAACTAGGTCCTGACCGACCCCTCTATCCCCCTTCCTGACCAGGCACATTCTCCTCAATACAAGCAGATTTGATCATTGACATGCTTTCTTGGGCTCAGTTATTCTACACAATTTTTTTCAGTGATAGGTTAGGCCTTATTTTAATACAGGACTGAGACAAGGTATTCTGGTGCCCAAGGCAAATAAGGCACATAGTGCCACCCTCCATGGGAAATTTAGCCACATCCATCCATCCACGCCCCCTTCCTGCCTGGGGTGAGGTGGCGCCATAGGCGGTCGCCTTCCCTAGCCTACCCATCGTCACGGCCTTGTTTTTATGTAACTTTTACATTAGTTCTTTTTTTTATTATTAACTGGAGGAAAAACGGTTAAAAAAAAAAGTCTGATTTCCACATTTTTTTTTATTTAGTTTTTTTCAACAGCAAAAGTGGCACTGACCTAAGTTTTGGAATTGTTTTCCTTTTCCATTTTCACTCCACTCCCCCCCTGAAGCCCCACGTTCCTCTTCTTTTGTATTTGTAAACCCTCCGTGCGGCCCCCTTTGTGATTATCCCTTCTAATCCAAAATCAGTGTTCCATACAAAAAAATGTTGTCTCTTACCTTAAAGGGGTTTTATCGTTAAAAAGATCATGTCTGTTTAGGGGGACAGTAAAAATAAGCACTTTTGAAATTTGGGGTTGCATTCCCTCAGTCCCATGGTTTAGAGATATCAGTTCTCTGTAAATTGTATTCTGTTTCTGCTGTTGGGTTGTTTCCCCTGGGACATCCCCCTGCACGTGATTGGCTGGCTGACTTTCTTTACCCTTTTGGGGGATACCCCCCTAAAAGGGAAACCCCCACCCCGCCCCTTGCGCTTGATTGCCTCCCTGCATCCCCCTGAGTTTTTAAATTTTGATAGTGAAAACCAAAGGTCTGCTGGCTTATTACTCTCCACTCTAGGGTGAGGTTTGGGGCCCAAATGATGGGTTTTAAAAGGGTTTTGCAAGGTTGTTTCCCCTCCTCATGGGTCTGCCTTTAATTTCAGCCCTTTAAGTTTTATGAGTCTCTTTTTGGGAAAAAAATAAGGATTCAACCTTGTCTGCTAAGCTTTTGATGTGCAGTCTTGCTGACCCACTCTTGAAAGCAGAGGTTAGGAGTTCAAGTCCTCAGTATTTTTTTTTTTTTATAAATTGTAAATGTAAAGTATGTGTCCTCCCCGGACGTAGGGTGGATCCACTGGGCCCGCAAGGATGGTGTAAGCCAGCCGGGGAAGGGAAATCAAAGTAGGTCCGGTTTTTCACCAGAGCCCCCCGAAAGCAAAAAAATAAAATTGCTGCGGCGGGAGTTACCGGGTTCGTTACCCTAGTGACTTGCTTGCGGAAAGCCGGGGTATGCGTGGGGCAGAACGCGGGCGGCTCGTAGTGGGAACAGGCCAGAAGGTCAGGGAGGGGGCACAGGTTGTGGTGGTGGCGGCGTAGGTCAGGGAGGGGGAAAGAAGGTGGTCGAGGAACGGAAGCTAAGGGTAGGGTCAGGGTAAGTCGGGACAAGGCTAGAAACGCTTTCACAATAGGTGAAATGGCACTAAAGATCGGCAAGGCCCGGAAGGGGCAGGTTTAAAATAGGGGCAGTGCCCGGCAAAGCCAATTCCCGGTAAGGGCCCCTTTAATCTACAGTGCCCGCGGCGCGCGCCCCTTTTGATGTCGGGGAGTGCGCCGGGGGGCTGGCCCGCAACAGAAGGGGGCCCGGGTAAGAAAGGAGGAGTCGGGGGGCCCCCGGGGTGGGGGCCCCCCGCCCTCAAGGGGGCACGGTGCCGTGTGCGGCGCCCCCGGGTGTGGGGGGACGCGGGTGGGGGCCCCCCCGGGACGTCCCCCCCCCCCCCCCGGGCCCCCCCCCTTTCGGGCCCTGGGGGAATCTAAATTTATGTCCAAGAAATGTTCTCTGGTCCGGACCTTCTGGGGACCGAACCCCTTCCAGTAAATGAGAAAAAACCGCTTCCCTCTGCCCGTTTTCATGTCTAAATCTCCTTTACCGTAAAGACTCAGTGGAGGGCCTCAGGAGTGGGAGGAGCAAGTACCCGAGAGAAGCGTTAAGGACGACGGTTTTTGGGGGGAGCATGGAAGGAGTTGGGGACCCTCTTGGGGGGGGAAGGGCGGGTTGTTTTGCACTGGGTTAATGCGTTTGAGCACCTCGAATGGACCCAGGAACGGGGCCCAGTTTAAAATTGGAAAACCCTTAAACGTATTATTTACCGACAACCCACCTTGTCACCGGGGAAAAGGTTGGCGGGGTCTTGCTTTTTGCGGCTTGAGCCTTGGTGCGGGGGGAGGCGGGATAGCGAAGGGTGAGCCCTGTCCCCAGTAGCTTAGGTTTTGGGACCAACCCCTTTTCCAAGGGGGGCCTCGGGGCCAGAAAGGGGGGGGGGGTGGGGGGGAGTCGCCCGTAGACAAAAAAAGAAAGGGCGCCAGAGACCCGGCCCAATGATTTAAATGAAAATGGGCCCCAGGGCAAAAAGCGGCCCAATAAACCCTGGCGGCGGGAACAAGGGGCGCGGGTACAACTAGGGTCTGGTTTACTCTCTCTACCTGCCCATTGGAGGGGGGGGGTGGGGAAAAGAAAAGTCCGTTCATTTGTAGTTGGTTAGGGGAGCGCCAAATTGGAAAAATTAACCCCAGGTCGACACTTGTGTGAGGGACCCCTGCAGCCAAAAAAAATATGAAAAAAATAGATGGAAAAGGCGGGGAGCAGGGTAGAGGCAGGGGAAAAAAGTGGGAATCTTAAAAAACCGGGTCAAAAACCCCCCCCGATCAGGTGTTGCCAGCGGGGGAGGGAATCCGTGTAAAACCCAGGGCCACGGGGCCAAGGACAGCTGGGTATAGGTAGACAGGACAGACTCCGGGTTTTGAGCGAGGAGACTTGTTCCGGGCACGGAAGCGAGGCCTCCACGAACTCACGAACACCCTGGGTGTTCGCCACCAGTAGAATGGGAGATGAGGGCAGGACCTCGTACCCCGGGGTGCCCCCCTAGGGGAGAAAGCCCCCTGACATTTTTTTCGAAGAGGGGCGGAGTATGTCTTGCGGGGAATGCGTTGTAGGTTACTGGTGCGGAGAGATGAGCCGTTCTGGAGGGATAATGTGCCGGGGAGTGGACTGTCCCAGTAACCCCGAAGCAGGGAGGGGGGCGGGGCCCTTGACTTTAGTTCCGCGGGGAAAATGAATAAGAAAAAAAAAGGGGGGAGAAGAAGGAGCCCAAACGAGCCTGGGGGTTTTAAAGGGTTTGGGCAGTTGGAACAGAATTTTTATGGTTGGTATAGATGTGACAGGGTACGAGCCCCTCCAGGAGGTATCCCCATTTTCCCAGTCCAGTTTGAGGCCCAGAAATTTCCGGGTCGCCAATGAGTTTTCCCTCTCAGCAAGGAAAATTTTAGAAAAGACCCCAAGTGAGGGTTTTGCCTTTGGGCCCTTTTGGGAGAGTAGGGCCCCCCGGCCCCTCCCGAGGAGGCGTCGCCTGAAAAAAAAAGGTTGTTCAGTATAGGTAAAGGAGCAGGCGCAGAGGCGAAGGCACATTTTAAATTAGGAAGGGTTCCCCTGCGTGGTGCCCGAGCTTAGGGTTTGCGTTTTCTTGGTTAAAGCCATATGGGAGACCAGGAGGGAAAAAAGTTTTTTAAATTGCCGTAAAAGTTGGGGACCCCCGGAACTTTGTATGGTCGGACCCCCCGGGGGGCGGCCATGTAGGAGGCGGGCAATTCCGGGGGCCATTGTTGGCCCCTTTTCAGAAATGATGTCGAGAAAAAGGGGCTTGCTGATGAAAGGCACTTCTCAAGTTTGGCATGAGGCGGTTTGGCCCTTAAAATTTTAGGACCTGGCGCAGTGAACTTTAGGGATTTAAGGTCGGGGGGGAAAACCAGAAAATCGTCAAGATACACAAACCCCGCATGTTACGGAGGTCCCGGGGGAAAAGTCATTTCGAATTCTTGGAAGAGGCCGGGGCATTGCAGAAACCCCAAGGGGATGCCGGGGACTCAAGTGCCGTGCGGGTGTTGAAAGCTTTTCATTCGTCGGCCCCCTTCGAATCCCCTGAGATTTAAGCCCCTAGCAGGTCCAGTTTGTAAAAATCTTGGGGACCTCGTAGACGATCAAAAAGTTCCGTGACAAAGGAGGGGATAGCAGTTTTTTCCCCTGATTTGTTGAGGCCTCGATAGTCTATGCAAGGACGGGCTTCCGCCCCTTTTGCCACGGGAAAAAGAACCCCCCCCCAGGGGGGAGGACTTGCGGATAAACCCCCTCTAGATTCTCCTTGTTAGTGGGGCATAGCCAAGGTTCCCGGTACCCACAGGGGGTAAACCCGACGTGGGGGAGCGTCCGGGGAGGAGGTAATAGGACAGTCGTTGGGCGATGGGGGGCAAGTTTAGTTGCTTCTCGGAGAAGAGTTGCGAAAGGGTTGGTATGGTGCAGGAAAGGCCCCTCAGAGGTTTAGACGATCCCCAAGAAGCGGTAAGCACCGGGGGAGGTCCCCCAAAAAACCAGGGATGACACTGAACCCCCAAATCAGGGCTTCGCCGATGCCAACGAGCACGGGAGCGTGGCGTTGAGCCCCGGGAGACCCAGGAGAATGGACGAGGAGGAACGGGGGTAGTACGTAGAACGCCAGTCTCTCCCTTTTGCGACCCCCACTTGTAGGACCCCGGGGAAATTCGGAACCGAATAGGGTCTTTAGAATTCCCCAAAAGACCGAAGGATGAGTAGGGGCTTCTCCCGGGGATCAAGGGAGGTTATGCGGGATACCAGAGCCGTCCCAAGAAATTTTTCCGGCAGACCAGAGTCCAGGGAAAAAGTACCGAAAAATGGGACCGGCCTAGTGCCCGACATCAGGGTTTGGTTTTACGAGGAGAGGGTTGTTCACCAGGGCGCCTCTCCTAGTACCTAGGTGCCCCATTTCCCGGGCGCGAGGGGGCGTGGGAGGATTGCGGGAAAAGGTCTGCATTCCCCCAGACAGACAAAGATTTCCTCACGTCTTCTGGGTTTGTAGTTGTAACGGTGGGCCCCATCCACCTTTGGCCTCTTCGGCGGAGGTGGCGAGGCGTGGGTGGGCTTTGAAATATTGGGGCAGACGGGAAGACGTGGGGGCTGCTTGCTTTGTTCCGCCCGGGGTTCTCTGGCTTCCCAAAACGGATGTCAATCCCGGATGGCCCGGGAGAAAGGCGCTCAAAGGGAAAACGGGAAACCGGGGGGAAAGGCATCCTTGATGCGGTGGAGGGCCCTTCTTGAAGGTGGCAGTCAACGCCACTTTATTCCCAAAATTTCTCGGAGGCCCGATGCGGAACGTACGGCTAATCGCCTACAGATGAGCCCCTTGGCGAGATTTAGCAAAGGGGGTTTTGCGACGAAGCCGGGGTGGTTCCTCGAAAACGTCCTGAAATCGGTGAGGAAAGAAGCCCGGGGTTGCTGTGACGGGGTCGCCCTGCCCCGAGGGGGGGAGCCCCAAACCCGAGCTTTCCGGGGAAGGCTTGCCGAAAGCCCCCTTTGATCGTTCAGTAGGAAATTGGGTTTCCCATTAATAATATGCGGGAGCATTGGGTGATAAAGCCCCCGCAGGCCCTTGGAGTCCCCCTGAATTTGGTCGGTGATAGACGGAGCCGTGGGCCAGGGTTGGAGCCGGGAGCCGGGGGGCAGCGGGGGCCCCGGGGCGGGTTTTTGCTGCTGAACGGCAGGGGTGCTGCTCATGGGGAGAGATGGCTGAGTTCTGGGTTTCTGAGGAGTGTTGTGATGCTGAGCCACATGGGGGGGTAGGTCAGCGTCAAAACGGCAGAGGCACCCTTTGGGGGGGATCCCTGGGCCCGGGTTACTGTCAGTACCCGAGTAGAGGTGGTCCACTGGGGCCACCGCAAGCGATGGGGTAAGCCCCGCCAGGGAACGGAAATCTAAGTAGGTCCCGTTTTTCACCAGAGCCCCCCGCAAAGGGGATGGGGCTTTCTGCGGCGGGAGTCTCCAGGTCGTTACCCCCGAGTATTTTTGGTGACAGCCGGGTATTTGCGTGGGGGGAGAAAGTCAGGGAGGCTCGTAGTCGGAACGAGAAGGTCAGAGCAGGGGCACAGGTTTTTGGGGGTTTGGGCAGGGGCTAGGTTGGGGGAGGCGGCAAAAGCGTGGTCGAGGAAGGAACTATGGTACGGACCGTAAGTAGGACAAGGCTAGAAGCTTTCACAATAGGGTGAAATGGCACTAAAGATCGGCAAGGCCCCCCGGAAAGGGGCAGGCTTAAAAAGGGGCAGTGACCCGGGAATCCAATTACGGTACATGGCCCTTTAAAAATTTCCAGGCCCCCGGGGGGGCCGCGCCTTAGTGTCGGGGGCGTGCGCGCCGGGGGGGCTGAGACCCCCAAAAGGGGGGCGGCCGGGGAATAAGGAGGATCGGGCCGGCCCCGGGGGAGCGGCCCCGCCGTCAAGGGGCGGCGGGGGCCGCTCGTGCGGCGGGCCCCGGGTTGCCCCCCGACCCGGGCGGGGGTCGCGGGCCCCCCGTGACAATAGAAATTTGTAGACATTATAATTTTTTTCTATACCCAAAATGGTCCCTTTGTGTCCCCTTGTACAGTAGTCACCCCAAACCTTTCCCTATATGTGAAAAAAAGCATAATTTGGGGGATGAGAATGATATAGGGGGGTATGTATGTGTATATTATCATTTTTTGAGTTGCATTATATTTTAGGTCTCTCTAATATTATGAATTTGGGGGGGAAAAAAAAATAACTCTGAGGGGGCTAGAAATCCAAACCATTCCCTTTTAAAAGCAAAAACTCTATCATGCTCAAACGCTGCACCAAAGCCAAGTTAGTTAAACGGAGGGGCCCTTTTTCAAAGCTTTTCTTCTTTCCCCCCTTGTTTTCACTCCATGTCACTGCAGGAAGCAGAGATCTTTTTTGAAGTGAAATTTTTCCTTTTAGTTGAGTAAAGGCTCTGCCCCGTTTCAGTCAATTTGGGGGGAAAACCCCTGAAGTTAAAAACTGTGGGTTTCAGCGTATTTGTGTGAAAATCGTTTTGACAGGTGCTTTCTGGTGTTTGGCGCCTCAAGGCTGCAGACATAAGAAGCATGCAGGAGGCTACAGAGCTGTTATATCAAGACAACCTTCTGCATCCCCTGCTTCATACAAAATGATGATGTCACAGTTCTTCAGTGAGGGGAGACACGCCTCCTGGGAGGAGACACGCCTGCTGAGAGGAGAGACACGCCCCTGGATTTCAAACTCAATCTGAGAAAATTAGCTGAACAGCCCAAACAGCTCAAACGATAACACCCCTTTAAGGTGATCTGGCTGAGAAAGGCTGTAATATCAGCTGAAACGTTCCATATGATCACGGTTTCCTCAAGCCATATACTACATGATCTATATACGTTGAATATACGATCACTTATCTGTTATATGGAAACACATTCTCTGTAACCTAATATTGTTAACCTCTTTTGATTATCATGTATATATAAAAATGTCTGACTTTACAAGCATATACTTAAACGTGTGCTGTGGAATTATTCATTTATAAGGGTATGTTCAGATGGCTTATTTTTAAGCGTAATTGCGCGAATATTTCGCCGTGTATTGCGCTTTATACGGGGCATAATGCGCGCTGCAATTACGGTTATTCATAGCTCTCATAGAGAGCTATGAATTATGTGTCATCTCCCCGGGCGTACAGTACGATAGTACTGTACCATACACGCCCCAATACGCCGTGTGGACATACCCTAAGGCCGTGTTCACACGGCTTATTCCCGACGGATTTGTGAGCCGTATTGAGCTCACAAATCCGCCGTGTATAAGGGGCGGGGCCGGAGTGCGGCGGGGGCACCGAGCCCGGCCCCATAGACAATGAATTGTTTACGGCGCGTACGCGCCGTAAATAATGTGCATGTCAGTTTCTCCCCGCCTGGCGGATTCGCCGAACGAAAGGAGCGACGGAATCCACTGTTCTCGATGAGAGCCGTGGATTACCGTAATGACAGGGACAGATTGGCGCCGTACTGCAGCGCAAATCCGGCGCGGAGTACGGCGCCAATCCGTGTCCAAATAAGCCGTGTGAACGAGGCCTAAGGCTCTATCCACACGAGTATTTGAAGTCGGAATCTACGCGGATTCCGATTTGACTTATTCGTCTAAAACCGATCGTTAAATCATCCCTATTGTCCTCAATAGATAATATGCGTTGTAGTTCAAATAGCCTGTATTCTTGGTAGGTTTTTAAGAGTAAAAAAAAAAAAACTTAGAACACGTTTGTTCTTCTGTCAGGTTCTTGGTCAAGAAAACTTGTCATAAAAATTTCTATGTTGGATCCACATCAAAAACCCCGTAGAAATAAATTGGACTCATTTTCTGACTGTAAATCCGATAGAAAATGACCACAAATCCACATGAAATACTGATTGAAAACCGTGTCGTCCGGTGAGTAAATGTTACTCGTCGTGTGGATGTACCCTAAAAGTTATGGTTTGGTATATGTTTTATTTTAATGATATTAATTTACAAATTGTCCCCCCCATAAAGTCAGGGAACAACATTTAGGGGGCAATTTTACACAATTTAATTTAATTTTTTTTTGTGGATTTCTCCTGTTACTAGTGGAGACATATAAGCCCCAGTTACAGGGGAAATACAGTCACCTTATAGGGGTTTTCTCGCTACAAAGATCATATCTGTAATGATGGGGACAGTAGAAATAAGCACTTTTGCAATTGGTTTGCATTACCTAAGTCATTTAGTATAGCAGATCTGAGCTAATCTGTGTGTGTGTCTAGAGCTAAATCAGCAGCCTGAGGTCGGGCCACACTCCCTTTGATGTGATTTGCTGACTGATATTTAGTTCAGCCCTGCTGGGACACACCCCCTGGTTGAGACATGCCCCCTGTGCTGTTATTGGCTGCCTGTACTCTCTTCCCTCTGAGATGTTGGAAACTTAAAGAGTACCTATCACCTCCAGGGAAACCTCATGAAATAAAAGGAGACTAAAATATAAACACTTTCTCAAATACGATTCATTAGGGAAATCACCCGTACTTCAGTTTTTTTTTTAAGCGCTGGCCCTTTAAGACAGCTCTGAAGTCGGGCCAAGTCGGCACATGACAGCTTGATGGATGACAGTTGATACAATCTCCTGCCTCTGAGAAGGAAGAGTCCACTGTGTAGGGGGGTGCCTGTAAGTCTACATCAACATCATGTGCACACTGATTTTCTCTGGGCTGCTATGTCTCGGATGGGTATAACACTAGCAGCAGTGTAATGTAGATGCCTATAAACCCTGTCACACTATGTCCTCAGTGTACTGTGTCTGTTGTACTGTATGTAGCAGCTATGTCCTCAGCTCCCCCTGCACAGGTGGTATAGCTCAACAGAAAGAATCCCTTCTACATACAAAGCTCTGCTAAGAAAGTAAAAGCAAAATCTATTCCCCTGTAATAATGACATGAGCCCTCTGCATTGCTAATGACATGTATTGGAAAAATGTCTTATAATTTCATCTCCTATTATATTTTGTGTGTTTGTGTGGAGGTGATAGGTACTCTTTAAACTGCTATCTCTGCTGGCTACTGGCTGTGTCTGTGTAATAAAAGCTAATACATAAATCAGTGGCACACTAAAGACTAAGTAAAACCTCAAGTTATATAGGAATATAGGAAATGCTTTACAGCTAAGGAAAATATAAAAAACCTGGGACTCTTAGTTTACAGTATTTGATCAAAGATTGTATTAAGCTCACCTCCCAACACGTCAAGGGGTTCCCAGAGCAGGTGAGCCCCTACACTAAAACATTTTAAACCTTGCTAGGAGTCCATTCAGACTGCCACTTCCCAGGAGTGATAGGAACCTGCAATTGGGAATTAACCTGCACGGATTTAAAAGAGGTGGTTGAGTGCAGCAAGCCAATGAGATTGCCATCTCCCAATAGACTACAAAATGTAAAAGGCTGTGCACATCTAAAATATAACTTTGAAAACGTAAGCATAGGTGCACACTAAAAAGGCAATGACATACATCTAATACATAAATCAGGGCACCACTAAAGCTAAGTAAAACCTCAAGTTTATATAGGAATATAGGAAATGCTTTACAGCTAAGGAAAATATGAAAAACCTGGGACTCTTAGTTTACAGTATTTGAATCAAAGATTGTTTTAAAGCTCACCTCCCAACACGTCAAGGGGTTCCCAGAGCAGGTGAGTCCCTACACTAAAACATTTTTACCTTTGCTAGGAGTCCATTCAGACTGCCACTTCCCCGGGAGGGGATGGGAACCTGCAATTGAATTAACCTGCACGGATTTAAAAGGGGTGGTGAGTGCAGCAAGCCAATGAGATTGCCATCTCCCAAATCGACTACAAACTGTAAAAGGCTGTGCACATCTCATAGATACTTTGAAAACGTATGCATAGGTGCACACTGAAAGGCAATGACATACATCTAATACATAAATCAGGGGCACACTAAGACTAAGTAAAACCTCAAGTTATATAGGAATATAGGAAATGCTTACAGCTAAGAAAATATGAAAAAACCGTGGGACCTTAGTTTACAGTATTTGATCAAAAAATTGTTTTAAGCTCCCCTTTCCCAACACGTCAAGGGGGTTCCAGAGCAGGTGAGTCCCTACACTAAAACATGTTACCTTGCTAGGAGTCCATTCAGACTGCCACTTCCCCAGAGTGATAGGAACCTGCAATTGAATTAACCTGCACAGATTTAAATGAGGTGGTTGAGTTCAGCAAGCCAATGAGATTGCATCTCCCAAATAGACTACAAAAATGTAAAAGGCTGTGCACATCTAATATATACTTTGAAAACGTAAGCATAGGTGCACACTGAAAGGCAATGACATACATCTAATACATAAATCAGTGGCACGCTAAAGACTAAGTAAAACCTCAATTTATATAGGAATATAGGAAATACTTTAAACAGCTAAGGAAAATATAAAAAACCTGGACTCTTAGTTTACAGTATTTATCAAAGTTTTTATTAAGCTCACCCCCCAACACGTCAAGGGGTTCCCAGAGCAGGTGAGTCCCTACACTAAAACATTTTACCTTGCTAGGAGTCCATTCAGACTGCCACTTCCCAGGATGATAGAACCTGAAAATTAAATTAACCTGCACGGAATTTAAAAGAGGTGGTTGATGCAGCAAGCCAATGAGATTGCCATCTCCCAAATAGACTACAAATGTAAAAGCTGTGCACATCTAATATATACTTTGAAAACGTAAGCATAGTGCACACTGAAAGGCAAGGGACATACATCTAATACATAAATCAGTGGCACACAAAAGGGACTAAGTAAAACCTCAAGTTATATAGGAATATAGGAAATGCTTTACAGCTAAGGAAAATATAAAAAACCTGGGACTCTTAGTTTACAGTATTTGATCAAAGATTGTATTAAGCTCACCTCCCAACACGTCAAGGGGTTCCCAGAGCAGGGGAGTCCCTACACACAAACATGTTACCTTACTAGGAGTCCATGCAGACTGCCACTTCCCCAGGAGTGATAGGAACCGGGCAATTGAATTAACCTGCACGGATTTAAAAGAGGGGGGTTGGTGCAGCAAGCCAATGAGATTGCCTCCCCCAAATAGACTACAAATGTAAAAGGCTGTGCAATCTAAAATACTTTGAAAACGTAAGCAAAGTTGCACACAGAAAGGCAATGACAAACATCTAAAACATAAACCAGTGGCACAAAAAAGACTAAGTAAAACCTCAAGTTATATAGGAATATAGGAAATGCTTACAGCTAAGGAAAATATGAAAAACCTGGGACTCTTAGTTTACAGTATTTGATCAAAGATTGTATTAAGCTCACCTCCCAACACGTCAAGGGTTCCCCCAAGCAGGTTAGTCCCCTAACTAAAACATTTTTACTTGCTGGGAGTCCATTCAGACTGCCACTTCCCCAGGAGTGATAGGAACCTGCAATTGAATTAACCTTCACGGATTTAAAAGAGTTGGTTTAGTGCAGCAAGCCAATGAGATTGCCATCTCCCAAAATAGACACAAATGTAAGGGGCTGTGCACATCTAATATATACTTTGAAAACGTAAGCATAGGTGCACACGGGAAAGGGCAATGACATACATCTAATACATAAATCAGTGGCACACTAAAGGCTAAGTAAAACCTCAAGTTATATAGGAATATAGGAAATGCTTTACAGCTAAGGAAAATAGCTGTGTGTAATAAAAGCTGTCTGAGCTCCTCTATGCTCATCTCCCAGTGATAGCTCTATGTGAAGGATCTGGGCAATTACTGAGTCTCTAGCTGCTAGATTCACTCTCCCACCCATATAACACAGCCTTATACATTCTGCTCCCCCTCTACCTCCTGCCTGATAACAGAGGGGGGAGCAGAGTGCATTTATCACATTTGTTATATCATTTCAGGCTGTGTGTAGAACTTTTTTCACCAATGGAGGTGTTATGGTTACAAGGAGCTTGTAGAAGGGAGTGACAATTCTCCAGGAATGAGCACTGATCACTGCAGGAGGTCTGCAGAGCTGTGACATCCTCTCCCTTCCACTGCTCAAACAGAATGATGGTGTCACCCGTCTTCAATGAGGGACGACACGGCTACTGGGAGGAGAGACATACCACTGGATTTGAAGCTGTAAGAGACAGAAACAGCTCAAGTCTGTGAAAGCTTGTGATGAGAAAACCCCTTTAACTTACTGAAGAGCTATTCTGTCTGACAAGACCAAGCAGCATCTGCAACCTTCCGAGCCCTGGCAGTCACGTAACTGCCAGCAGCAGGAGGCTTCCTGCTCATCTGGATATAAGGCGATCAATGAGCTCTGTATTTACAACAATCGAGAAGAAAGGGATGGTAATAAACCCTCCACGTCTTATAAGTGTTGAGCTGGCTAATGTTGACAGCCAGCTCTCCACTCATGTAGCTACACAAGTCCTTTAACTCTTTAACGACTGCCCACAGTCTTTTGACTTTGGCTGGTGTAGGTCTGCAGCAACGTCTTTTAGTACCACACAGCCCTGTTCCCAGCACAGCTCCTGCAATCACTGAGGAGCGGGGGAAACCTCCACTCCCCGATGCTGTAACCCATTGATTGCCGCAGTTCGTCACTGCAGCGCAGTCGCTGGGTTTCCCTGCTCTGTCAGGTGATCGGGACACCCGGTGACTCGACAGAGCCCAGGGAATGGCTGCACATTCAGCCCTGGGGACCTAGCGTAGCCCCAGGACTGTCTGTGTAACAAGCCAGTGATCAAGGCAGACTGTGTGCTGTCCTGATCACTGCCTGTGTCAGACTGACACAGATACTCATGAATTAGCATATATGAATATCCTAATACACTACTACGTGTAAAAAGAAAAATTAACACAGTTATCCCTTCATGGGATTTAAAGAGTGTAAAAAAATAATAAAATAAAAATAAATATTTAATAAAAAATAATTGTGCACACAAAAAACCCTACACATATTAGGTATCCATATAACCGTAATAACCTGTAGAATTAATCTAACAAGTTATTATGTGTGAAATGTGAATGGTGTACAAAAAAAATTGAAAAAAAATTCTACAATTATTTAAAAGTGAACCTAAACTATTCCCCTGTAAAGTACAACTCGTCTCGAATAAAACGAGGCCTCATTCAACTGCGTCATTGAAAAAATAAAGAAGTTACAACTGTTAAAATGCAAGGAGGCAAAAACTTAAAAAATGTTCTGGTCATAAACTATTTTTCAGGCATTCGGCTTAAGGGGTTAAAGTTCTGTATAGCCTCATCCTGCTGATTATTCCAATTGAAAGAGGGGTCGCATGTGTTGATGTAATTAACCCCGTGTGTGAGTTGATAAGACACTGAACAGCCTAGTGATAACTGCATTATAACTGCAGACCTCCTGTAGCATTAAGATACGTATTAATGAGCATCGATCAGCTATTAGGTTAGCTATTAGGGATGGCAATATAGATCCAAATGAGAGAAAAAAGAAGTACGGAGAAAGTACTGTAGCACAACACTTTTTAGATTTTAAGCATAACGTTTCTGATTTACGTTGGTGTGTCTTAGAAGAGGTTGGGTCTGATGATCTTGAAAGCCTGCAAATGCGTCTTCTCAAGAAAGAGACTAAATGGATATATAACATGCAGACTTTGGCTCCGTCCAGTATGAATGAGAATTTGAATTGTAAAGTCTTTTTATGACAGGATTTTTGTGTATAAGATGTCGTCAAATAATGAATATGTATTTCTGGGATGTTATGGCCAATATTACGTTGTAGTATTTAAGCAAGGCAAGTGACGCACACGGGCTTGCTTGAGAAAGGGGCATGGATTTGCCCCAAAACATTACACACCTGTGCGGCCAGCCGCCTGTCTGGTTGCTCTTTCCTCCTACACGCTATGTGAGAACATTGCTGTTGAAATACTACCAAAAAAGTTTGGATGGCTGCTTAATCCTGACACTATGCGGCTAAACGCAAGTATTTAGTGATATAGTTTATGTGACGACAAGTTGTCCGTTGTGAATACATTTTCATAAATTATTGCAACATATATGGTACACTGCATAGTTGATGTTATGTGGACTAGATTCAGGGTGGAAGAGGAGCCCTATACTTGCAGTGTGGATTAAGTGCTAGAAATCATGAGCTACCGATTTGTGTCTATTTGTATTGAGGTCTGTATATAAACAAGGCAGGAAATTAGTAAATATGCATAAAATTAATGTCCAAGTTATTTAAGACAACTACCCCTTCATGCAGGGTCGCAAACTAAGCCTGCAAAGTTCCTCTGGTGTGAAAGAGAAAAGAACTTCAACAAAAATAAACCCAAAACACAAACAACAATACAGTACCAGACAGTGACAAGAAACAGGAGGAAAGATGAGGGAGTTTTAGAAGCTGAATATCATAAGAACAGCTCCTGGCCGCCTTTGTTAATTTGCGTGTACCGGCAAAGGCAAGTCCTTACTACTAGTTATCGAGAATGGTGTGTAGATCCCATAGTTTCCATATGTCACTAAACTTTTCAAGCCTATCCTCCAAAAGGGCTGTTAAGTATTCCATTTCTCGAATATCTTTGATCTGTGCAAGGATATCCGCTATTGAGGGAGGGCTATGACTCTTCCAATGTCTGGCTATGAGACATTTGGCTACCGTTAAAAGATGCAATAACAGCCTTGATTGACAACGGCTGAGTTTGCTGGGAGGGATATTTAGAAGGCAGGATTCAGGGGTTAGAGGTACATCAACACCCAAAACCTTCGACTGGTTTCCAGTTTCTGCCCAGAAAGGCTGTATTCTTGCACAGTCCCCCAATCTGCTCTTTGTCTTATCTGATAGCAGGGATGACGTTGCCACAGGATGAGAACAGAGTGCATTATCTCTAACAAACAAAGGAGACTATTTAGTTGTTTACTTTAGAGCAGACAGCTTCAGAGCTCACAAATAAGATCTAATTGCATGTCAT
>JAODAL010059947.1:0-21169 GCA_025379985.1 Phyllomedusa bahiana | reverse complement strand
AAAAAGGAATGGGTACATATGGACTTTTATCCCTCACCTCGGCAACCCCCAATAACCCCCCTTTTTAGAGGGCTGGAGAGGCCCCGCGTCCGGCCTGAACACCGTCAAAAAAAGATTCAATCGCTCAGATAATCAATTTTACAATGGGAAATTTGAATAATGGAGAATTACAGATCTTACAGAGGGTCTGATTTTTGTCCCTACCACTAATTAAATATTTTATGGACAAAAAGAATACACCTATTGTGGAAAAGCCAAATGGCAAAATTTTTTTTAAAAATCAAAGTAAAATTGGAATGCCAGCAATTGGTTTGTCACAGCACAGGTTTTAGAGGGTATACATACGTTAGTGTCTCTTATGGGGGAGGAAGAAAAAAAGGGGGGCCAAACAAAATAAATTTTAAAAATGGAAAATGCCCCGAGTCAGTTGATAACGTGGAAATTGATCCCCTTTTTGCAAATGCCCTAAAAAACCCCTCCGTAATCTGAGTGAACAGGGGCTACCATTTCATAATAATCTCAGTAGAGATTTTTTTTCCGGTCATGCGCATAAATATTGGAACGCCAGCTAAGAAAGGCAGGGGGATTTCCCACATTTTACACAGAACCCGGCAATGGTAAAAAACAATACTCCAAATGGGGAATGCGGGGGGCTTGATTGTCATACATCTAAAGGGGTCTGAAAAGGAAATTTAAGGGAAGAAAAATTAATCACCTGTATCCCCTTACCCGGGTCCCAGCATCCCAAGGAGCTCGAGGTTATCATTATTTACCTGGCAGCACCCAAAGCAAAGTTCACTCCTTTATCTCATCCATAAGTGATATTTTCGTCATAGTTTGACTTTTAAATTTTGTATATAGCGTTTTCTTATTTCACACGAGAGGAGCTTTGAATCCCCCGATGAACCCTAAAATTGCATGGGGAAACGCGTTGGGTCTGGGATTTTAAAAAATTGTAATACACCACATAGTGTAAATCTGTCTTTTAAAACGGGGGCCGCCCTTTTTGGGGGGGGTTACTCCCCGACGGAAGGGATATTATGCTGTATATTTAGGATGTAGTGGGAATAAATTTTGGGGTTTAGGGTGTATAATTTTAAAATAGCTAGTAAAAGGGGTTTTGTTTTAAAAGGATTATAATTTTGCAGTTTTTGTATACTGCCTTTAGCTCAGGAATGTCCGAACCTGGGGTGTAGTCCTGTTAGGAGGCGCCATCTTGGATTATATGGCAGTTATCCATAAACCTAAAATTGGCGGGCCCTTTTTTGAAACACATTTTGAGACAAAATAACAGCAGCTTTTTACGTGCCCTTTTTAAAAAAGGGTACGGGGGGTTTTACTAATAATACATTAAAAATGGGGGACACAAAGGTCCACTATAAACATTTGTTCCCTAACCAGAATCATATCCGTTTCAAGATCAAAGAGGCCAATGACAAACCTAATTAACTATAATACGTTCACTGGGTTTTCTTTGATCAAAAAAGAAAAAAAAAAGGACAGCACGCCAAGCTATTTTTGTGTGACATTTTTGACTAAATCTGCGTTGGAGGCTTCAAGCGGAACCTCTGACACAGAAGTAAACCAGGCCTAAGGCCAGATTTAGTGAACCTTAATGCAGCTGCATCTTTGCGCCCAGACTACGACTGCAACACAGTACCTCAAGTGCTTCTACTAACCGCAAGTTGGATCATCTGAGAAAAAGAGGTCCGGGTACTGTAGATAGGGTCACCGTCAAGGAAGTACCGGCAATACTGCTGTTGTGGATGGGAACAGAGGTTATATATGTGTGATTCTTTGTGTCTCCATTTTAATGTATTAGCTAGTATAACACCACGTATGCCTTCATACCATGGCAAGTAAAAGCTGCCTGTATAACTATACACTCTCTAATGTGTTAATGCCCCATGTTCGGACATTCCTGAGCTAAAGGGAGTATGCCTCAGTCAAGGATGTAACCAATAACGACTAACAGCTAGGCCCATGTGATGTTTCCTTATCTTGCTAACCTTCAAAAGTATACAAACCTGCCATTTTGGGAATAAAGACAGAAGGTGTTTTCACACCATCAAGGCATTGTCACAGGTGCCCCCGCGACCCTCACCCCGGGTCACAGGAGCATCCGTGCCCCGCTGGCGAGCGGCGCCGTGACCCGCATGTCGGGTTGCGGGCGCACTCCCTCCGCTGTCCAGTTCCTCTCCTGCTTACCTAGCTGCGCTCCTGCTGAAGCCTCTGCCTCCCGCAACTTGGCCTCATCATGCCATCACTTGGACCATCATCATCTCTCATCACAGATGTATAATTATTATCCCCTGATGAACCATATCTTGGGGAAACGCGTCGGGACTTATGTCTGTGTTCTTTATGTATGTTACTGTATAATTTAGTTAGTTAGGGTGAGTCGCCGAGAGGTTGGGTCGCCCTTTTCGGGGCGAGTGCTCTATCTGGATAGGACTAGTATAGTGATAGCGATAGTGCTTTTTCTATTATATGGTATATACTGGTCCAATGGGGCAACGGAGTCTACTGTGACAAGGTCTTCAGAACCGTGAGTTTTTGACCACATTTTTTACCACATTTTCCTCCCTCTTATAGGGGCACTTCTCCCTGCTAATAGGTATTTGGTACAATGTCTTTTTTGCTGTGATTAGCTAGACATTGTCCACTTACTTTTGTATTTAGGTACTGATATACACCGGGTACTTTATACATATACAGTTGCATATTTGTATAGTGGCTATATGTGTGAGGTCATTTTTATATATAAAGGATAATTATTTTAATGCATATCTATTAAAGATTATTGCTTTAGGAATTTTTCTTTTGATCTGTGAGACGGTTTTCTATATTCCTATTATTATCTCTTTTTTCTGTGAGTTCTCCCGCAACTAGGCACTGTTAAATTTAAAGGGGCAGCGCACCGGTATTTTCCTATTGCCGGTCGCTGCCCCTATTTAAGCCTGCCCCTTCCTGATCCCATTGCCGGATCTTTAGTACCTGATAGCCTACTGAGAAAGCGCTCCTTGAGTCTTCCGTTATACCGTGTACCGTACGATTTGCCTCCGTCCCTCGACTACGAACCATTGCTGCCTGTCCTGACCTTACCGCCTGTCCCCAACTACGTCTTGCCTTACGATTCTGTACCACGCTACACCTCGGCTGCCACCGAAAGCAAGTCACGTCAGGGGTAGCGACCTGGTAGATTCCCGCCGCAGCAAATCCATCCCGCTTTGCGGCGGGCTCTGGTGAATACCGGGACCTACTTAGATTCCGCTCCCTGGCGTGGCCCATAACATCGCTTGCGGTGGTCCAGTGGATTCACTACCACAGATCGTGACAGGCATGTTGTGATTTTCTTTCTCGGTGCTGCACCTTTATCATCCTAGGCTAATTTAGAGACCCCACAAGGATGTAAAGCCCCTTTGATGCTCCATCCATATTACTGCTATCAGGGCCCAGATCAGAGGACACACTGCTGCCCCAATTGCTCCTCCTCCAAGTGCAGTCATTCAGTAGAAATAGTATCGGGGGCACAGTGTCGGGCATAATTTCAGGAACTGTGATATGGTGGAAGACAGGAACTGGTAATGGGCAGGGGGAAGGGAGGTGGCTGAATATCCTGATGCCAGTCCTGACCGTGATATGTACATTTGCATACATATGCATCGCACTAGTGGATGAGGTTTTGGTCCTGGTTTTGAAGCTCTCCATTGATTCCTATGGGCATTTTACTTGTGGAAAACACCTCAAGAATTGACACTTCACTAATTTCCCAGCACTGAAAATAAGCGAGTAAAATGCACGTAAAAATCACATCATATGAACTACTGCACAGTTTTACATTGGAATCAGTGAAAATAACCTGGGGGCGGTTTTAGGAATTAGAGTCAGAATACACGTCTAAACAGCACAAAAAACAGCGTCCAAACCAGCCGTGTGAACATAATCTAAGGGCACGGCACCGGTTTGCGGCTGGTTTTTCAGACGGTTTGCAGTTTTGCAGACCGTCTGAAAAACCGGCCGCGAACTAACACACGGGGCCGTTATGGAAAACCCGCCAGCTGCCCGAAAAACATTGAACATGCACATTCTTCCATCCGGTTTTCGGACGGAATATGAACATGTCAATGGGAAGGGGGATGGCTTTTCTCCGCTCATCGCGGAGAAAAGCCATCCCCCGGCGGCCGTGGGGACGGCACTAAAACAGGACAAATTTGTCTTTGGGGATGAGCCCTAAGAGACCAATCTATTAAAATAAACATAACTGTTTATCTTGAACGTTAAATGCACTAAAAAAAAACCACACATTAAATGTTCGAACTTCTTTGTTTGCGCCTTATCGTCACATAAAATAGTAATAAAGAATGATCAAAAACTTATACACAGACCCCGAAAATGGCTCCAATAAGAAAATACAAGCCCTGACACAGGTCCATTGCTGTAAAAATTAAAAAATAAGGGCAAACTGTCCGAAAAGTGGTGTATCTATGCCAGTTTTAGGCACATTAAATCAGTGTAAAGTGCGCCTGAAAGTCCAATACTTTGTAAAAACTGGCATCAGGTATACCTTGCATAGAAAACTTAATGCGCTCCAACCCGCGCATAGCATATCATTGGTAGTATATGTAATGCATCTATGTAATGCGCCTCAATAGGCGTATTGCACGACGGGGGCGCACAGTGCACCATATTTAGGCGCATTACAAAGTGTCGTGCCCGGCGTATAATGCACCTAGGTTTGGTGTACAACAGTTCATTTACAACAAGAATATAGCGTCAAAAGAGGTTTTGCCGCAAAATAGACCAAAAAACTGGTGTTGGCGTGTTGGGACATGTCGCCCTAAGTGCTCATAACATATGGCAATGAACAGTAAATTTAAGAAAAAAAAAAGTATTAACAGCACTAAATCATCATGAAAACTATAAGTAGTGGGTATCACCAGAATTATACAGAGCTAGAAAATAAAGATAAAGGGCGACATGTATGAACGGGGCTGCATCAGGGGTCTGCCGTAATTTCAGCCCGACATCAGGTGCAGCCCCGTTCGCATTAGTGAAAAGCCTCTCATAAGCCCGTATCAGGCGCATTACAGAGCGTAAGCGTGCGGGAGTTGGGGCGCACTAGAATCTTACGAAACTTTAGATTTATAGCTTCAGTATGGCAATTCTAGACGCATTACTGCTGAGCCAGAAGTGTCGTCTTAAAGCTAGAATGCGCCTGATTTATGACTCGCTATAATAATGCGCATGAAATTTGCCATTTAAACGCCAAATTTCATACATGCGTCCCAAAATGTCATTTATTCCACATTATACTAGATATTAGCTAACTGTGTGCTACCATAATTCATAGAACAAAGTAAGCATCATTTACACAGTATGGTGATGTCCATAAAATCGAAACCCAAAAAACAATGGCGTAATATTTGTTTTCCAATTCCATCACACAAAAGGTACAATATATGTTACACCGAAAAAAAAAGTTACTGTTTAAAGAACAAGCCCTTATACAGCCATGCTGATGGAAAAATAAAAATTATGTGGCTGTTGAAAAGGTGGGCATGCTGACAAAAACTGCTGTGTCCTGAAGGGGTGAAAGTGATTTTCTCACCACACTGTTTCACAGAGGTTAACAACAATCTTCAGTCATGCTTCCTGTATGTTCCTGGTTAGGCTGTGGGTGGTTCTATAGCAGTGATGAGCATATCAGCTCTGTATTCCCTGCTTTTCTAATTGCACTGACATGAAAGCAAGAGATCCTATCTATAGAACAGAGGGCTTCCGAGCTCAAAATAAACAAAAGCAATTAATCTCCTTTGTAAGAAATAACACACTCTGCTCTCAAACTGACAGCCATCCTGTGTCCCAATGTTTGGTATCATCCTTCTCTGATATCAGATAACACAAATAGCAGAGAGAGAAGGGGAGAGTAGGACGGTAAACAGAGAAACCTGTGTGCACTAAGAGAAGATAAAATCTCTCTTTACTCTTGAACAAGGAAAAATCAAAAGAGGAATTTATTTGGAAAAAGTCTTTATTTAAAGGTGTTGTCTCATCTCATGATTTCATAGGATACATGAATGAAGTAATGCCGCTTTGCTCTGCGACTTCCTGGTCAAGCTGTCTGTAATTAGGATATGTGCTCCATGTATTCAGACTTCTCTGTTTATTATGTTTATTAGTCTAGATTAGCTAAATTACCTTCTACCAGGACAGAAGCTGCTGAGCTAAAGTAAACAGTAGTAATTACTGTCTTTTGTCTGATAGATCAGATAACACACAAGCTCTCACACTGCTGGCCATGACCTGTATGATAGAACAAACAGCAGGAGAAAAGAAGCACACAGGTTGGTCATTTGGGAAACCAGAGAGAGCTGTAGCTCTCTTGTAGCTCGTTAGCAAAAAAAAAAAAATGAACAAAGCAATATATTTGGAAAACGTCTTCATTTAGTGATCCCTACATGTTGAAAGCTAATCTTTGTAGTGAGACAACCCCTTTAATGTTCACTACATGTTGAAATCGACCCTTTTTAGTGACACAACGCCTTCAAGGCATTGCTCATTCGTATGTATACACGTGCATATAATCCTTGTACGTTCACAAGGCTTTCAGCTCTACTGTTTGTCAGATGTCCCTTAAGCACGGTAGAGCCATTGCTTTAATTAGAGCCTTGCAGTTGTTCTCTTCTGGAAACGTGTCATAGTTTTCTTTTCTTTGTCTGGTTGTGACTGAGCAGTCCAATTTTTCTTTTTTATTATGTCCAAGACACTTTATTCCAAATACTTCCAAGCTGATCAAGGTTTTACTTTGCATACGTTAGAACACAGAAACAGAGAAACTTTCCTTTCTGACAGAACGTTATTGTTTGAACATGCTCCGCGGTGACTTTATGAATGGCGACGTCACGCTTGTCAACGAGCTCGGAAATGTGTGTAAGAAGAGGATTGTTCAACATGCAAATTAGAATAAAACTGAAATGTAGAACACGTGTATCGCTGTGGACATTTTAGTCCCTTCTCTACTGCTTATTTACTAATATTTTGGCATTTGCATTAATATAAAAGAACAGAAAAGAAAACCGGAGATCAAGAACCTGCAATAAATGATTGGGGACCTGAATCCTAGAAATTGCCCAAAATTAAATTTGTATTAAAAATATAGAGGATATGGATAAGAGGGCAAGGTTTTCATAAAGTATTTGTCTACAGAGGATCTTCTGCTTTTTCCGACAGGTCTGTTTCAATCTGGAGCAATTCTTGCCTTTGAACTCTGTTACGCTTTTTTTCTTCACTCCTTGTTAAAATATGTTAATACATTGAAAACTGGGAATTTCCAACCATTCCAAAAATGGTGGTACTATGCGACCGCCAATGGCCGACTGAGCATGCCAACATGTCGTGCAACCATAGGCAGTTAGATAGTGAGCGGGACTGCCTGCCACCCCGAGGTAACCTTACATTTATTCCTACACATACACAGCGAGATACTGCTAGCACCAATTGAACAGTTTTAGAATGTGTCTGGATAATCCCTATAAATAAGCAGAATGGTAACGCCCAGTTGTCAACTAATTCATAGCAGAGAGAAAAAAAGTTATTGCCAGCTCACCTCTCCAGAGACCCCAGAATTTGCAGGGAGACCCCTTTCCCCCCGTCAGTGTGAAATTGTAGAAACAGCAGCAAAAAGTTTTCCAGCAAAATTAGGTATTGAAGAAAAAAGTTAACACACTCTTCTTTTATTTAGAAATGCATTAAAAAACGCAGCATCATATATACAAAATATTACTGTTGATGCGTTTCAGGCGTGTGCCCTTAATCATAACATTATGATTAAGGGCGCACTCCTGAAACGCGTCAACAGTGACTTTTTGTACATATAGTGCTGCGTTTTTTTTAATGCATTTATAAATAAGAGTTTTATAACTTTTTTTCAATACCTAATTTGCTGGAAAACTTTTTGCTGCTGTTTCTATAATTCCACACTGACGGGGTGTTTCATAGCATTTAGAAAGGCTATGATAGAAGCAGAGGCGTAACTAAAATTTACAGAGTACCCTAGCAAAATAAGATGGGTTTCAACATCTAATGACAAACTTAAACAGCAGCATCAAGGTAAAAAAATAAAGGTCTAATTATTACTGCCATTTATATTAGAAAACTCCCAAAGCTGCCATGGCAACTTATCTACACCCCTTAATGAAATTGTGATAACAACTAGGAGATATAGAGAGCCCCCTATCTCGGTCAAATGTTTAAAAATGAGGAAATGTTCAAGGTGTGTGAATACTTTTGCAACTCACTGTATGTTGCACATTTACATCAACGTGTGGTAACTGCATAGCTCCTACAATGTAAATGTATAGCATGAAATGGGAAAAAGCCGCTTCACCCAATGTGACAATTTTATGCTCTGTGAAAAGTTTATGGAGCGGGCACCTGCAATCAGCAGCTGGGATTGGAGATAATGCCAATTATGGCCCTTTAAGTCAATGTCGCAGTAAACACATCAATGGCAACTAAACAGTTAGGAAAAGGAGGGGCAAGCCCTTCCACCGCCCAAACATACCCATAGGCAGGGTGTAATAGGAAATCATTAAAAGGGTTCAGTTTTTTTATTTTTTTTGTAACTGTATTTTTATTCAAAAATTTTGAATTTACATCAGTAAACAAGAAAACAAGTATACAGCAGTGGCAAGTATCGTGACAAAAGGGCATACAAAATCATCGTGTGTCACGCGATTCAACACACCCGCCAAGTCCTATAATGTAAATGGTAAATAACAGGGTATTATAGAGCACAATGCCACATAGTCCAGTACCGCGGGAAAAGGCTTCAACGAATCTAGTAAAAACCCAATGGGGGTGCATATTTGTTTGGCCTACTACGTGGAACCATGCCCAAAACCTTGTCAATGGGCCCCGGGAGGAAAGTGTTTCCCGTGTAGGTTAGCATAAACGTAAGGAAAACAGGCTCCTCCTACTTCTTCCAAAGGGGTAAAAGAACAAGACCCCCCCCGAAAAGAAGCCTGGGCAAGCCCCCGGGCACCTTAAGGAAACGAAAAAGGGTTACTTAAGGAAGTCTCTTAGAGTCTTTAAGATAAAAACCAAACAAGGACAGACAAGGGGGGGAGGGAAGGGGAGGGAAAAAACAAACCCTCCTAATATAAAAAACGCCTACCCCAAATAGCCCATCTTTTCGAACTGGTCTACCGATTGTGTAAAACAGCCTCATTTTCCCATACGTCAAATCCCCCCATTCTCTGGCAAGATCAAAACCATTGGGGGGCAGTTGTTTCCATTTTCCCCGATACAACACCTACCCGGTGAGGACATGAACTCAGTCGGTTTGCCCTTGGGGAACCATCGACCGGCCACTCAGTGGTACTAAAGGGGTCGAGAGGGATCTCCATTTCTAGGACCCACCCAAAAGACTTCACTTCCCCGAAGGGGCCCCCAGACTGACACTCCCAGAATTGTGGGAAGGTTCCCGGTGGATTCCACATCTCCAGCGACCGAGGGGGTTTGGGGAAACCCCCTGGGGAGAAGATGGGTGATGATCCCAAATAAAAAGGATCTTGAAAAAAATTTCTCCTTCTGGGCCCCCAATCGAGGACTTGGCCGCGCCCTCCTATGCCTCCCAAGTAGAATAGGGAACCGGTTTCCCCTAGGTGGGTTTCCCCATTTTGTCATATATTTTTGGATTCGGGGTCCCCTTCCGGGGCTTCATTCAACAGCGTGTATAAAGAGGAATCAAGCCCCGGTGAGGCCCCTTTTTGCACAGGCGCTCAAAGGTGGTGGGGGGGGGGAGAGAACTGAAGTGCCAAAAAAGTGGGGAAAGGATTTTATTAATCTGGAGTAGTGGAATCAGAGGTAGCGGGGAGGTAGCTGTTCTTGGAGTACCTAAAAGGAAAAGAACCCTCCTGCCCCCGGAATCCAGCAATGTCTGCAAAGCGAACGATCACCCCACCATGGTCGAGCAAAAACCCCCCGGGAACTAGGGGGTAGGGGGGGTTCACACGAAGTGTATAGGAAAGCTGGGGAACCCAAAATGGAATGGTCTCTGCATTCTGCCCAAACAAAGAGGAACCTGAGGGGACCCACGGCGGTCGTGGGGGGAGGGGCCTAGATCCCAAAGGGGAACGGTTGGGGTAATCGGAGCAACCAAGCTTCTCTCCCCTCCATCCATTTGGAGTAGACTCAACAGACCTGCCAAAAAACGGCGGAGAGGGGCTCCCCAAAATTTAATAGTGGGAAATTTGGGGGTACCCCCCCAAGCCCCCCCCCTGCTTACTCGTCATTAAAAACATCCTTTGCCACCGGTGTCTGCCCCGAGACCAAATAAAGTGTAGGAGGCTGCTGAAGGACCTCAGCCCCCCGTAAAGGGCCCGGGGCACTGGGATGTCTCAAATAAATATAAGAGTTTGGGAAAAATTTGTCATCTTAACCGCTTAATCCACCAAAAAACGAGATAGGCAGGATGCCATTTACAAAGAAGAGCTTCAACCCCCAAACGCGACGGGAAATTTGCCGGGAAAGGGTGTAAAATTTTTATCCGTTTCAAAACGCCTAAGTATTTGGGGAAGGCGCCAATGATGGGAAAATTACGTGGAGACGGTCCCCTCCCCCGGGTGGTAAATTAAGGGGGAGAGACCTTTTTGTGGCATTGACCTTGACCCTGGGAGAGCCTAAACCCGCCTAAAGAGTAGTGGGGAGGGAAAAAGAGATTGTAGGTTTGTCAGTGTTGGAGAATGTCATCGGCAAAAAGGAGAGTTTAAATCCTTATCCTTAAAACCCTTCCCCCCTTAATATCGGGCGGGCCCTAACGCTGCCGGGGGGCCTATGCAAAGGAAAAACAGGGGGGGGACAGCGGAACCCTTGTCTTGTCCCTTTTTAATCTGGAACGTGTCGGATTGTGGGGGGGCAGCTTGCTGCCGCAAGGGAGAATTAAAGGCCTCAATCGCCGTCATGAATGGACCTTTGAACCCAAAAATTTGGAAAAAATTTTCAAAGGAATGGCACCCCCCCCGGTCAAACCTTTTCTGCTCCAGGCAAAGGAAAGACCTTTCTGATTGAGCGTTGAGAACCTCGTTCGGTCGATATTTTTTTGGTGTTGTCCCCCCCTTGACGGGAGGGGCCCAAAACCCCTTTTTGGTCCTTTTTTACCACGGGGGCAGCCAACTCCCCAACCTATTGGCCAGCAGTTTGGTGAAAATTTTTAGGCCCAGTTCAGGAGGGCAAGGGCCCTATAGCTCGCACATCCGGGCCCTTTCCCCCCCTTTGAATGAGTGTGAGGTGTGAGTGTGAATAGAGGGGGGGGATGGGGGTCGATCTGGGAAGGAATTAAAGAGAGACAGCATGGGGGTTTTTTTTCAGGATCCCCGCAAAGGTTTAAAGTTGATATGGGAGGCCATCGGCCCGGGGGCCCCCTTTTTTGAAGGGACTCCTTCATCCCCCCAACAACTCTTCTATTGTGATGGGGCACTAAGGGAGCAACCTTCCGGCGGGAGCTTGGGCGGGGGGCATGACTGTAAAAAACCCTAATACGGTTTAACCTCTACCTCCCCCCCGGGGAGCTCCGAGGGGAGAGAGCTAATTGGGAAAAACCCCGAAAAATTTTTCCCGCAATCGTTTGGGATATAGAAAGAGTCCCCTCCCCTATTTCGGGCCCTGGGGCATGGAGGACACTTCCTTTCTTTTTAGTTGCCTAGCCAACTTTTTGTGCGCCTTGTTGCCTGCTCAAAATCCTTTGTTTAAAGGTATAATGTAATTTTCCGTTGAGCAAAACCGGAAAATTTTGGGCTCCTTTGGATAGCAACATGTGCCTCGGGTAGACAGTGTTGGTTTTGGTACTTTCTCTTGTATTCGGGAAAGGACCCTCAGAGAGGATTCCTCAACTCTAATCCCCTAACCTGGAGCCCGGGCAATGCATCCCCCCCAAAAATACAGCCTTTGACCTCCCAAAGGGTAGCCACAGAGGGCACCGAGCCACATTTTGGGCTCAAAGTGGGTGTCAGGGGTTTCCCCAGCTTTTCTAAGGCGGGTTTTTGATAAGGGGTTCATTCAGTCTCCAAAGACATGACCTGCCCTGGGGGGCCCGAAAAACTGGTCGACCATGCTGGGGCGTGGGCCGACCGGGAACGGCTCAAATTCGACCCCTCACCTCCCAATGCGGGATGTTCCAAAGAAAAAGCCAGCCTGGTGTGTGTTTTTTGTGGGGGGGGGAGTGAAAGGTTTCCTCTATCCTTGGGATGTTAACCCGCCCAGATCAAACAGGCCCGCCCTCTGAGAGCTTTCGAAAGGCAGCCGAGACTCTGGCCAGTGGACAACCCCCCGCCCCCCCCCCTACCCCACAGCGATCCACACCTCCGAGAAAACTAAGTTGAGATCCCCCCCCACCAAGACTGCCCAGGAGGAAGACCAAGAGTTTGAGCAAAAAACCCCTTTTAAGAAGGGGAAACTGAGCAACATTGGGGGGGGAAACATTGCAAAGCAGAATAGGTCTTTGTGTGGAAGCCTGAAGGGGATGAAACGACCCCTGGGTAAGGATTAACCTTTCTAAAACCCCAGAGGGGAAGTCCAGAGGGCCCTTAAGAACCCCCCCCCTTTCTGGACGGGCCTGTATTTAAAATTGACCGGGAACCGATGTTGGCGAAAGCAAAAGAGCTCCAGGGATAAAGTGTGTCTCCCGCAGGAAAAACTAGTCAGCCCGCAATGCCTTGCATTCTTAAGGACCAAGCTTCATTTTCGTTAGAATTTAGGGCCCTTTCACTTCAAGTGAGGATCCGAACCATGGCGAGGACCCGACCCACTGAGGGGACTCCGAGGCTAACTAGGCAGGAGGAGTAAGAGGTATCCAAGCAAAGCCAATGTCAAACCTCCAAATAGGGTTGGACAACCTTGGGAAAAAGCACACGAGGAAGGGGGATGCAAGGACCCCGACGCAGACACTTTAAACCCAAAAAGACAACGGAGTATCCCTAGGGGGCCAAAGAGTGATTAGCCCATGAAAGGGGGCAAGGGATCCCCTTTTATCCCCAAGTCCTTTTGTCCTGGGGGTAAGAGGTGCGTGAAGCAAAGGGCCCTAAGTGGGGCCCAATTAAGACCCCAAATGGAAGTCCCCAATCGGACCCACCCCTCCCATATCAATGGGAAAACCAAATCACTATCCACCTACAGTGGAGAGCCCTAAAGTAATAACGGGAAAGGATCAAAACAAACCCCTGGAAAAGCCACAAAAATCTTTAAATGAATGTAAACCCCCAACAATTTCCCAAAGTGAAAAAAAATAGGCCACGTTAAAGGAAAAAAGGCCCGCAGAAGAAAGGAGAGTCCATGATCCATTAGAGCCTTTATTCGGGGCACTCCTCAGCGGATAGGAGGGCCGCGAGGCAGTGGAGGAGATGAGGATTGTCCTGCCGCACCCCTGCGGCGAGAAGCCCCTCCATACTGGGGAGGAGGAGGGGGGGCAGGGAAAAAGAGGGCCCAAACTCAACCTTGGGGGGCCGGGATCTGAAGGATTGGCGAAATCCGGGAGGGCTTGGGAAGATCTCAACATGGGAGAACGCCCCCCTTTCGGGAGATAGGGCAAACGGGGAAATGCCATTAACGGTAGGGGGGTGTTCCTGAAGGGGCAGAAGAAGGGGTTTTAAGCCCGGCGCTTTTGGAGGGGTCCAAGACAGGGGCCTGGAAGGCTGGATGAAGAAACCCCGGAACTTGATGGAGGGACCCCCTAGCCTTCTCCATGACCGCCTCCTTCAAAAGGTTCTTGAAAGCAGCAATGACTCCCCGCGGTTTCGGAGAAGAACCCTTTTGGGCCAATGCCGTGGGCCCTGTCCAGCTTTAAAATTGGGGGGGAAAGTCCCCTAACACTTGGAAAAAAAGAGTCCAACTAGCTTGAATTCTTCGTCCCCCCGGGGGTCCGGAGGCCCCCCAAAACCCACATTGCGCCGCCCCGGTTTTTTCCGGGCTTAAGTGGCGCGCCATTTTTTGCAAATGGTATTTGTGCTGAAAGGGCAGGGTGGGCTTGGGTCAAAATTTTTCGGTATCGTCTGGTCATCCTCCCGCTGCTTACCCGGAGCTACGCCTTTAAAATTTTCTAAGGGCTGAAACTTCCCTTTAAAGGCTGCTGTAACATCATAATAGAGCCCTCTTCAACCCCATCCGGGGGCTGCATCATCCTCTCGGCCCCCGGGGGAGTTCGGGTGAGATCAGGGATGAGTGCCCAAGGGGGCGGAGAGCCCGCCACGACTGAGACTGCGGAGACTCCCCCGTGCAGGGGTGGGGGGGTGAATGAATTCACAAGGGGCCCTTTCCCCCCCTAGGCCCATCTGGGGGCCCCTGTGGCCGTGTCCCCCTTGTCAAGGCATTTAGGGCGCCTTTACCTTTTTAGGCAGTTATGTGGGCCCCCCCGGGGGGGCCTGGTGCGTATGTCCCTGCCCCAAAAAGAGGAAGGGACCTAGAGGGCGTGCTTTCCCCCCAAGTGGCCGGGGGAGGATGCGGCAGGTACCTGGGTGCTGTGGGTGTTCTTCTCTCCCGTCCGGTCCGGGAGGTGATCCCCAGGTGCTGCAAAAAGCTCTGGACCCGGGCGGCGTGGGTGACAGCCCTGCAGAGGGGTCCGCGGCGGTGCCGGGTGACGTCAGGGCCTTCCTCTGCGCCGGCCCAGGGGTAATGGCCCGAGGCCTGAGGGGGCGGGACCTGCTGCTGGCGACCCTGAGAAGGAAGGCGTCTAGGTGTCCGGGTCCGCGACGAAGCGCCGGGGTAGTCTTTTGCGGTCATCTCCTTTAACCAGGATGGGCGCAAATTCAGGAGTTTATTGCTGATTTTCGGCCTCTTCATGCGGGAGCTCCAAGCTAACACGGCCATCCCGCTCGACTTCCTGCCACGCCCCCCCCCCCAGTTTTTTTATTTTAAATATTACCCTACTAGTGCCCATTTAAAGTTTAAAAAAACAAAACAAAACTTATATTCTCCTTGCCCCAGACCTCCATTCCAGCGCTGCGCTGACCTTACTCTACTCGGTCTAATGTTTAATTTAATTTTGTCTTCCAAGCGGTGATGTCGGGCAGCGGCACATGACCACTATGGTAAATCAGAGGCTACAGAAGTGATGCCCACATTCGGAAGGAAAAAAAAGTAGACCAAAGACGGCGAAGCGCTGGAATCGAGGTGAGGAGTGAGGTAAGAAGTTGTCATTTTAAACGTGTAATAGTAGGCTAACATTAAAACAAATTTAACTGGAGAACTATTTAAATTCCTGTATACTGTAGTATATTAGTACTGCACTATATAGTATAAGGAATCAAGTGACTGCATGTCTAAGTGCCCTAAGAGGCTGTTCACACGGCTTATTTCGCCGCGGATTGAAGCCGTATTGCGCGCCGGATTTGCGCTGCAGTACGGCTCCAATCCGTTGCAGTAATTACGGTAATCCACAGTTCTCATAAAAGGAACAGTGGATTCCGTCGCCCCTCCCCGCTCGGTCGAAATCCGCCGGGCGGGGAGAAAAGTCACCTGCACATTATCCAGGCGCAATACGCGCCGGGATAAATGGAAGTCTATGGGGCCGGCGGGCCGCGCCCCCCCGCCCCTTATTCAAGCCGGAATTGCGAGCGAAATCCGGCTCGCAATTACGGCTTGAATAAGCCGTGTGAACCGGGCCTAAAGGAGCGGGGGGAAAAAAGAAAAAAAAACCTTAAACAGTTAAAATAGTAAACATATTAAAAAATTTAAAAATAAAATCCAATTTATCATATAAAGAAATGAACTATAAAAAATTTACACAACTGGTATTGTCACATCTGTAAAAGTTCAGTCTAGCATAATATGTTATTTATTACGCATGGTGAATGCCTCCATAAAAAAAATGACATAAAAAGTCCATGTCTTATGCACTTCAAATTGGTACTAATACAAAAAGATACCTAACAAAAAATGAAATAATGACATTGGTCCTGTGAAAAAAATGAAAAAAAAGTTACTGATTTTATAAATGGTGATGCAATTCAAATAAAAAAAGGTTTATTTATTCATAAAAGTAAACCATAGATAAAAACTAAATTTGGTAGCACAGAAAACATATAGATTTTTAGACAGAGGCAGATTTATAAATGCTGTTGAAAACTTAGACAGTGTAAGGCCGTGTTCACACGGCTTATTCCCGACGGATTTGTGAGCTGTATTGAGCGCACAAATCCGCCGTGAATAAGGGGCGGGGCGGGGCCAGAGCGCGGCGGAGGCGCCGCTCCCGGCCCCATAGACAATGCATTGTTTACGGCGCGTACGCGCCGTAAATAATTGTGCATGTCACTTTTTTCCCCCCCGCGGCGGATTTTGCCGAGTGGGGAGGAGCGACGGAATCCACTGTTTCTCTATGAGACAGTGGATTACCATAATGACTCCGACGGTTTGCGCCGTATTGAAGCACAAATCCGGCGCGGAATACGGCGCCAATCCGTCGGCAAATAAGCCGTGTGAACGGGGCCTAAGGGTATGTTCACACGGTGTCTTGCGACACGTACCTGTGAGTGACGCAAGGCGCCGTGTGTTTAGAAGAATGCACTGATCAGCGCGTTCCTCTAAAGTGCGCGGGGGAGGAGGGACAGCCCCATTTGCTTTCATTATCCCTGCCGCATATATGCCGGAAAGCAGTGGCATGTCCCTTCTTTCTGCCGGCATTCTATACGTGGGGGGGTAAGACAGGTAATCATAGCTCTCTATGAGAAATATGATTACCGTAATTACAGGACATGTTTCGGGGCGCATTGGAGTGCAATTATGTCCCGAAATACGCCCTGAACATCCCCTAACTTAGATGAGACAAAATACACAATTTATCATCTGGTGCATGTTTATTAGTAGGCTTTCTTTATGCCGCTAATTGCGGTAATAGTTTGGTGCATTTTTAGGCACATGGTATAGTATGCAAAGTAACATTCCCTTTTCACAAAACCACACTTCTTTCACCCATTTTGTTGGACGCAGAAACCGTCTACAATACAATGTGATATAAGGCATGAATGCCAGTATTATGGCATATTTTGTGCTACAACTTTGGTGCAATTGCCAAAATGAGTGTGCCTCATTGTCAATTATACCGAGTTCAAAAAAAAAAAAAAAAAGGGTCCATTTTTTCCCAAATTCTACCCCTAAAGAATTCTTTTTGGCTCTCACAGTATCTTATATGGTACAGAAAAGGGTGTCATTTACATCTTGATGTGCAAAAAAACCAAACCCTCAAATGTCTACGTCGACAATTTTTTTAAAATGGCTATTGAAAGACAAAAGAGGAAGAAAAAAAAAATACATGCTAGTCCTGATTGGGGTAAGTAGCCTTTTTGTTCAATTGAATCGATCTGTAGAACAGGACTTAGACCAAAAACCCAATTTTTGCTTTTTAATGTTTCAACATCAGTTGTTTTTTTTTCCAATTGTATTTTTATTAAAGATTTTTTACAAATTGAAGCATAAAGACAAAGCAGCTTCCATTATTGAAGATCATTCAACAAAGCATAATAGTCAAGGACATAAGTTTCCAAACTTCAGAACAGTAAAGGATTAAAATTAGTAGTAGCATATAGGAGGGGGTAGACTTGAGACATAAGGAGAAAGAAAGGGTAGAAGGGGAGAGGAGGGGGGTGGAGTGATGTGGCATGGCCGTCAGGGTGGATGAAGGGTCTCAACATCAGTTTAAGAACTGAAAATAGTGTTTTTAAATTTGGCACAAAAATTCTATTTGCCTCCCATATCTTTTAGTTCTCGAAAGGTGCTTAGTTCACTGTATTACTCTGCAGATGTCCGAAGACGGGGAGATGGATTAAAACGGATGGGCTCAGCCTCAGCGCTGGAGAAAAGCAGTTTATAAGGTACAAGGGAAAAAGTGCAGTTTAAGAAAAGCAACATTTTTATAAAAGAGGAACACCAAATTAGTTCTACAGTGACCAGATGCTCTTTGTGGCTTTTAAGCGTGACGGATATGGGAATACCAAAATCTAGTTAATTTTTCAATATGGCACATCTATCTAACTATATCCTGCTCACTGTCTGATAACCTTGCCTTGGGATGACAAGCTGTGTATCTAATTAATTAGAAACAAAACCAGCATTCATCTAATGGACCATTATTTAAATTTTGACAGGTAATTACCAGCAAAGAAATGATAAATCCCAAGGAACAGTATTTGTTTTCAACAGATGCATCAATAATGCGCCTCTGTTCTACTGCGCCTCAGGAATATTAACCTGAGCCAAGCCGCTGTAAGCTCTGCCGGCCGCAGCCCCGGGTGCGAGATACTTCTCTATAATTAATTCCTCATGTATCTCAAAATAGACCAAGATACTGTTAGAAGGCGCCATATTAGATCCTGCACTTACACTGTCAGTCCCTGGAAAAATTCCACATGGGATTCTAATGCGAAATTAAATGGCCAACAATTAGGAAACAAAAACAGTGCTCCCTCAAGTTAAAACGGACTCCGGATACACTTGGGCACAATTATTAAGAAAAATGTGCCAGAATTCTGGCATAATTTCATACGTGCTTTACAAAAACATTGATTATGTGTTATAGACAGTTCTGCGTCTTGGCTGACAAATAGGGTGTGAACACAGTAAAAGGGTGAGGCTTCACAGAAAGGGTGTGACCTAGGGGGCAACACCGTGCGCCAACATCTTGGCACAGTTAGTGGCCAACTAACAGAAGTTGTAAAGCAAGATTAGACAGTCTTTAATGGGTGTTCCAACAATTCAAAATGTGGTTTATCCGTCAGGGCATGATGAAAAATAGAAAACAGGAAGTATACTTACCTCCTAGATGCTCTCTTTCCATCGGCGCGGCCATCGTGGTGATAAAGAAAGTAGCTCTGCACGTTCAGCGTTCATGAGAAAGGTGCAGACAATCACAGGCTACGGTGAACATGTGAACGATGCCGCCTATCATTGGCTGCACCTTTCAGAACAGCCCTTTATCCTGTATGTATCAACACGATGATAAATGTGGCCCATTCTAAGACTGTCTAGCCAAAGGGTGCTTTCACATGGAGCGTTTTTTGATGAGTTTTTGGGTGTGTTTTTGGATGCAGAAATGTACAGTATTAGGGTGCTTTCACACGGAGCGTTTTTTTGGTGTGTTTTTAGTGTGTTTTTTTGTGCAGAAATGTAAAACCTTAATTGCTGTGCCTTTCTGCGCAAACAAAACACACCAAAAAAGTTCAATTTTGGAGCATTTTTGGATGCATTTTTTATGCAAAAAGGCATAGCAATTAATGCTGTACATTTATGCACAAAAAATGCATAAAAAAACACTGCATGTGAAAGCCCCCTAAGTTTACACGGTCTAACTGTTACAGTACTGATACATCTGCCCTACTATTTTTTACTATTTAAAACTGTTAGGGGCCGTTCACACGGCGCAGTGCAAAAACCGGTCGGAAATCCCGACCAGTATTTGCACTGTTTTCGGGCCGTGCACACGGCCTCCAGGGTATAGCTTTTCTCTGCGATTAGAGGAGAAAAGCCCTCCCCCTTCACATAGACATATTCAACTTCCGCCCGAAAACCGGACGGAAGAATAAAAAACCCATGCAGTGGGGAGTAGTGCGCAGGTTTTCCGTAGAGGCCTGTGTAAAAAGTTTTCACCCGGTTTTCAAAACCGTGTGAAAACCTGTGCCGTGCGAAATGGCCTTAAGGATTTTTCAGGTTGCATTATTGCATTTTCTTTGTTGAATGCAAGTAATTCAGTAATAAACTTCATTGTAAAGTAACTGAACTTAATTAAAACACCACCTACATTCAACAAAAACACAGGCAGGAACATGACGTATGAACCTAGCTTAATGGTCTTTCCTGGGACCTTGTATTTTGAAACCAGACTTAGAATGCCATGTCACAGATACTGATGATCTGCAGCAGATATGACTGATGGAAGATCCAACTAATGTGTCGAGAGCTGGCTTGGAGGGTATATAATGTGTGCGAAAGGCTGTCTGCATACACATCCCTCTTTACTGTCATCGGCAAAAGGGGCGATTTATCAGAACTGAAGGCCAAGGGTAGCAGAATGTTTAAAACTGTGCAGATTATGAACTATTCATGTGCTGCTGTGGAGAAAGCGTACAGTAAGTGGCCAAATGGGGCCATTGCGAATAAGTGATATGGAACGTGACTTTAATGTCAAAGGTACACGTTGACTATAAAGATGTGTGGGGGCGGACCAAATTGCAACATTGGAGCAGCTCACCACCATAACGAACCCAGGAGAAATGAAACGTATGCCTAAAACAACAGTTCAGTGAACCCTAGTGCGTATGGGGCTCCAAAGCAGACAGATGGCCACTGCGCCTCTGCTAAGCAATTTGCACTCTGTATGAAGGTATTAGGAGAAAGAAAAGTCGATTACGGGAGTGCACCCTCATGTATTACAGTGGCACACCAATGGTAATAAGAAAATGTTACTGTATCTGCCCACCTGGTGTCGTTGTGCTGATGAAGGAGGTACAACTCTCCGTTAGGCGATATGCCGGTGTCACCCGGTAAGGAGCTCGCTGTTGGTTCCAATGTCCTGGTCCTTTCCAGCAGAGGGGTGCAGGGGAACATGAGTAAAATCAAGTAAAAACCCGATAGTTGACCCACTCAAAAGTCAACAACTATGTGGTTCCAAAATAGCGCAGAGACTCCAATGTTAATAGAAAAGAGTAAAAAAAATACCGTGTTTATTGGCTGAAATTACGTGTTACGTGCAAAATTGCAGTTCCTCAGACTTCAGTGCAATTTGCACTGGAAGAAAAGGCTTAAATCTGTATGGCAGTATCAGAATAGGACCTCTGCTGAATAGCAAATGTTTGTATTCTCCAATAACTCATGTTCTCTGTTTCATTGAAAAATGTTGTTGTGTTGATTGTCTTCCCTTTCTTCCAGAAAGAAAATGTGATGTCACATGGCTAGAAATGTCTGATGGCGGCTGTAAGAGAAGGACTTCCAAATACTACCCTGGTCAGTCATTTCCCAGACTGAACCCAAACTAAGAATCTGTGGGACTATCTCGTTTTTTCTGTTTCGCAAATGGTTTTCCCCCCACGACCCCAGAACTGTGGGGTGCATCCTCAAAGGGCCCAAAAACCGTGACTTTTACTAAGCCCTTTTTAAATTAATCTAGTCCCTAAACTGGGGGGGACTC
>JAODAL010059946.1:0-21171 GCA_025379985.1 Phyllomedusa bahiana | reverse complement strand
CTTTCCCCTGCCTATTTTCGCCTGTCCCCACTACGAGCCTCCCTTACGATTTTGTACCAGCAAACCTCGGCTCACCGCAAGAAAGTAAAAGCCCAGGGGAGCGACCGGGTTGACTCCCGCCGAGCAACCCCAACCCCACTTTGTGGGGGGGCTCGGGTGAAAACCTGACCTACTTAGACCCCCCGTCCCTGGCGAGGCTTACACCACCCTTGGGGTTTGGCCCGGGAAAACCCCTACCACACTCTTGACAGAAACCCACCTGGATCCCGCCGGGGTACCCTTGCCCGGCGGGGGGGATCTGAAACTATCTTTTCCAGCAGTCGCGCAGATTGGCAACAAGCTCAGCAACTGAACCAGCTGATTCCCATTTCAGCAGTTCTTGGCTCAGCAGCAGCCCCATCCCCCTCTGGTCTAGGCTCCTCAGCTGTACCGCCCACAATGGGGGCTCCAAGCTCGACACCGTTGCCGCCCAAATTTCGAGGGGGACCAATTTTTGTGGGGTTTCATTACACAGTGCTCCATGCTGTGAGCTAAGGACCAAATTTTCCCGACCGGCTTTCCAAGTGGCTTTGGGTTTTTTCTTTTGGGAGGGCCCGTTTGGGCTCTTCCTTTGGGGGGGGAACCCCCGGTGAAGCTAATCTGCAGGATTCTTGGGGAATTTTCGCGGAAACTGCCCCCCAAAAATTTCCCCCAAAGGCGACCCTAGTGGGGACTACCGGTCCATTCCGTCCCCGGGCTTGGGAGGTCGTGGAACGAGTCCCTTTTTTCGCCAATTTAAAAGGTTTTTCCACGGGGGTTTAAGGAGTACGGTTTGAAAGATCTTCCTTTCTTCCCTGATGATCTGTTTCTTTTGGCCCACCAATCGAATACTTTTTCCCCAGCAAACAGGAGGAGATCCGCAAAGGGGAGTTGGTTCGGTCCCGCCGTTTTCCCCTTACCCCGTTTCCAGTGCCTCCACTGCCGTTTTTTCGGCCATCCTCGGGGACCCCATGCAGGTTGACAGAGCCCATTGAGGAGAAAGAAGGGCCCTCGTCGTCGAGTGAAAATTGTCTCTTCTTCCAGCCCAAATCTTTACTGTCGGGACTTCCTCTACGACCCCCAAAATCCCTGAAAACACTCCACCGGGGGAACGGGGGGAGGGGCGTCCCTGGTAAAATTCCCCCCCCCTCCAGATTAACGATCCCTTTTCGGTTTCCACCATTCGGGATTTGTGGTTCGGGTTTCCCTCCTTTCGGGATTCTGGAACCTTTCATTCACCCCTCCCGTATCCGGTAACCCTCCCGGGGGTTCACTAGAAAAACCCTGGTATCTCCTTGGTCAGGGGGGAGTTTTAGGGTTTCCATCCAAGAAAAGACCGAAGGGGTTATCCTTTATGTAGGGGCCCTACAAAAGGGAGGAGTCTCTTTCTTTGGGTGGCCTGTTTTCCTCAGCTTCTTTTGGGCTTCCGGGGTGCAACGTATGCCCCTACACTGGATGGAAGGGGGGCGAAGCCCTTCGTGGGGACCGGACGTCAAAATCTCCTTGGCGCACCACGCCGTGCGCCCCAACGCTTCGCCGACTCCTCGACCCATTGCCAGGTTGCCCCAGAATTCCGGGACTTTGCGGATGTTATTCCGAGAACAGCTGAGTCTTTCCGCCCATTCCCTTATGATTCCCCCCTTGTCCCTGCCTTACAGTCCCCCCGGGGGCGGGGTCTCCCCTCTTTGTGCCTGCGACCCGGGCCATGTCGCCTACATCCGGGAGAACTTACAGGGGGCTTCTCCCAAAGTCCTCCTCACTGGCCGGAGTGGATTTTTTTCTGCAGAAGAAGGAGGGTTCTTGGCCCTTTGCATTGACTAGGGGGGCTCAAAAAAATTTTCAGTAAAGAACCGGGGTCCCCTACACGATTTTGGGAATTTTTTTTACTGGCCAAGGTGTTTATGAAACTGGCTCGGGGTTTAGAACCTATCGGTTCGAGAAGGGATGGGGGAGAGGGCCTTCAACACCCCGGGAGGGGCACTTTGAATTTTGGTGATGCGTTGGTTGGTAACGCTCCTGCGGTCTTTCGGAGTTTCAATGTATTTTCGGGGACTTCTTTCACTTGTGTCACGGTACCGGACGATACCCTGATCTTCTCTCCTATCTACCACCCATTATTCGGGTGCGCTAATGTTGCGAACCTGCGCAAAAATATTTAAAGTACTGGAGAAGTTGTTTGTTCCACGGGCCCAGTTTCCCCTTCCGGGTTAATCTCTCAGACAAGGGGTTGCAAATGGACCCCAAGTTTGTCAGCTTTTTGCAGGGGCCCCGAAACCCAGTTGGACTTCGACCCGTACAACGTTTCTGGGGGTTTGCCAACTATTACCTAATTTTTCCCCATTTTTTACCTTTGGGGGCTTCCATTTTGGCCCTTACTAAGAAGAACCAAACCGAATGTTGGCGCCGGGGGGGAAGTTTTTCCGAGTTAAAGACAGCCTTCCCCTGCTCCCATCCTGTCCGCCCGGGTTCCGAGAACCTTTTGGTTGGAGGTGATGCTTTTCTGTGGGTGCAGGGGGAAAATCCCCACCCCCAAAAAGGGGTAAAGGAAGGACACTCACTTGTGGGGTTTTCCCAAACCTTTGCCACCAGAAGAATTTGCCATCGGGGATCGGGGGCTGCTTTCCCTCAAGATGGCCCTGGAGGAAAGGCTCCTCTTGGAGGGAGACTTCATCCATTTGATGTGTACACTGACCCCAAAACCCCCATACCTCCAGTCAGCCCACGCCTTAACCCCGCAAACCCGGGGGGTCCCTTTCTTTTCTCGGTTTGATTCCGGATTCACTTCCGCCCGGCGAGAGGAACGCAAGGGCCCATGCTTTTCCCCCCGCATCGGGGGTTTTTTGGGGAAACCGGGGCCACGAAAATTATAAACCCGGAACGTTTGGTCCACGGGCTCCCTGCACCCCCAACGGGTTCCCCCGGGGAGACGTATTGCGCCCGGCCCTTCGGAAAAGGTCCAAAATGGGGCATTGTAATTGGGGGCAGGGGATCCCGGTGTTCGGCGGTCTACAGCTGATCTCGCGCTTTTTATGGGGGCCAAAATTTCCAAGGATACGGAATTTGGGAAGCTTTCACCACTTTTTGCCAAGACAAGACTCCTCGCACAGTCAGTTGGTTTACGCAACCCTTTATACCCCGTTCCCCCCTGGGCCCCAGTGGGAGGGCTTTTTCCCGTCCTCCCTCCTCTTCCAGCAATACTAGTATTTGGGTGGGCACAGATTGCTTTTTAAAAATGTTTTCATTTGTTCCCTTTTCCCGGGCTACCATTTTCTCCCCGTCTACCACCCCCTTCTTTACACATTTTTCCGTTGCCGGATTTCCACAAACACATGTCTAGACCGGGGGGTCCAATTTTTTTTCCAGATTCTGGCGAGCACCTTTCACCACTACAAGTGAAGTTTGACTTCCCTCCATTTTAAACCAGCGAACGGAGTGGAGGAGTTAACCAATCCCGGGGCGGTTTTTAGCCCTTTTTTGCCCCAGGATGATTTTATCCACTTCTGCCCTGGGGTGAATTTTATACAATCTTTGGATTTGAATTTTCCGCCTTCCCCCCTTTTTGAAGGCCTCTCCCCCCAACCCCCGGTACCCGCATGGGATCCCTAGTCGGATATGTCAACTATCGGGGGGGGGGAGACCCCTCAGTCCCCACACGAGAGCGGGGGCCCCATGAAGACCCAGGCGGACAAAAAGAGGAGACCCACGACCTTTTTCTTTCCGGGGGGACAAAGTGGACTGTCGCCAAAAAAATGGTTAAGTACCCAACTCAAGCTAGGGCCTCGGTTTTTAAGGCCATTTTAAGGGCTTGGGGGATTAACCGTGGCCTATAAAACTCCGGTTCCCCCCCAACCCCTGCGATCCCCCAATCCTTCCCTGTCTCCTGTGAAAACCGTGGTCTGAAAACCGCTTCTCTCTAAGGGTTTCCCCCCTTTACCTGCACCCAAGCCTCCAAGTGTTCGCTGTGAAGGAAATCCTGGCCCTGAAGTCTATCAGGGGGAGAAGACAAAATTTTTCATCGCTGGGAAGGATTCGGCCGAGGAAGATCTTGGGGGCCGGGGGAGAACATTTTAGGACCGTGACTGGTGGCTGAAAATTTCTCCGTTCTGGGAGGAGGGGAGCCTAAGGGGGGGGGGGGTACTGTTACTAAGCGGTCCTCGCAGCCAAGCCCGTGGCTCAGGCTGCGGGCGCATCTCCGAGCCCCTGCTGTTGTCCCTGGTCCGGGGACAAATGTCGCAGCGGCTCGCGCAGTTCGGGCCGACGGGCCTACACTCTCTCTCCTGGCATCCATACACTTACCCCACCGCGTTCCTCCTGCTTCCCCGCGTCCCCTGCCCAGCGCGCGTCGACGTGCCCCGCTTTTTAGGGCGCGCGGCTTTGCCAGTGTCTCTCAGATTTAAAGGGCCAGCAGCAGCCGGTAATTTGGCGTTGATTGCCGGCGCTGACCCTATATATTGGTAACCGCCTCCAAGCACGTCCTCCCCGCTGGACTCTTTATGCCTGTGTCGTCTACAGGAGAAAGCGCTATTCTCTATAAGTCTTGTACTGATTACCATGTGTACCTGGTACCTTCTCACCTTACGTTCCCAAGAACCTTTCCGCCTGTACCTGACCTGTTTACTAACATCGCCTGTCCCCGACTAATACGAGCCTGCCTTCGATTTTGTACCACCTAAACTCGGCTGCCCACCGAGCAAGCAAGTCAAGTCAGGTAGCGACCTGGTAGAGCTCCCGCCGCAGCAAGTCTATCACCACTTTGAGGACGGGCTCTGGTGAAAACCGGGACCTTTACATTGGACCTCTGCTCCCTGGCGAGGCTTACACCACTGCTTGCGGTGGTCCTGTGGATCCACTACCACACTCGTGACAGACAGTGATTCAATTTGACAGTAAGTAAACATTTGCAGGACCTTCCAATTAACTTTTCCCTGCGTCCTTGTAAATGTTATATGTATCCTGTTATGTGTATCTTGTTTGGGTAAGTTAGGGGTTTGGCAGTTTAGGTTCCGGATTGGGGGCGCCCTTATCGGGGCGATCTCCCCATTTTTATATAAGTAGCTTTAGTCTGTTTAGGGAAATTTTATTAAATGGTTATAATAAAAAAAGTTATATTTTATCTTTATCCTAGGTTTATACATTCTAGGAGTTGGTTGCCTTCTAATTAACCCCTTTGCACAAATTTTCAAACATGCATATAGTCAGCAGAAACATTTACATGATTCTTATCATCGCCACACACAGGAGCCTGGTTGCAACTCACAGCTGTAGGTGTTTAACACCTTAGATGCCGTGGCAAAAGCGACCATAGTATATAGGTGGTTTGACAGAAGAACAGGTCTACTGCTGTCACAAATGAGCACCCTGCTTATGTGGAATTTGTAATTGTTATCTTGGAATTGTAAAGTTTTTAACCTTATCCATGCAAAACACATCAGAAAAATAAGAGAAACTAACTAAATTTTTTTCTACATTTTTCTGTGTATTTCTAGCACACCAGCAATCATGGAGCAGTAAACTAAAGGGAAATTTAAAATTTGTGAGGTCATCTGGGAATTGGAAGGTTTCACAGAGCCTGCCCTTCACAGCCAGCTTCAGATTCACACTTCCTGTTCAGGCTGTAAATAGTTCTACAGCAGTGACCGATATATCGGCTTAGCTATTCCTAGCTGAGCCTGTTAGTGGATAATGGAAGGGTTTCAATAGCAGGACACAAGGCTACAGAGATCTAAAGGGGTTAAAATTTGTCCGTAAGGAAAATGAACAAGTTCCTGTGCTGCTGATAAGACACAGCAGGGAGTAATGTCATCATCCAGGCCATGACTACTAGAGGTTGACATTGTCAGTAACCTAGGGAAGCTTGGGTGTGTGTAGAGTTTGGACCTGCAGTTCACCCCCAAGTCAGTAGATGGTGCAGCTACACTGAGAGAGCAAGTAGTAATGACAAGAACTCTGGCAGCAACAGAAAGTCAGTTAGTGGCAGTTGGATGCTGCAGAGAGCAGACGTTTCAAACGGAGAGAAACTGGAGAGTGAGCAATTGGAAAGGTAGACTCCTGCCCCACAGGTGTGTGGGCTAAGACAGGCTGTTGGTTTGGGCTGTAGGCTGTGAATAGTCTTTTCTAGCATATTACTAAGGAAGTGCCTGTTGTGCAAAGGTTGTTAAAGGAAATAAGGATAAAATTCTGTAAACTATTCAGTTTATTTAAAGAAACAAGTGTGACGACTCTGACTTCCGCACATCACATATACAAGTAGGCGATATGAACTGCTCTAGCTCTGTAATGAAGCAAAATCAGAACAGTAATGCATTTGGTACTAGTCTTCTTTACCTTTGTCTACACATTTAAAGCTAATACTTCTTTAACTATGAGGATAAATTGACATTCCTATCTGTAGGTGAGACCATTGACTCTAAGAGCGCCTAAAAGCAATAAAAGGGATCTCCATTGTTGAGGTGTTATATGGTAAAGAGGTGTAAACAGACTGTAGCTCCTATGAAATCTTTGTAGTGCATAGTCTTAGATTTGTACATGATTTGCACTTTATGGAGAAGTCTGTAACATAAAAAATTACATTGTCACCTGCACCTTAAGAACATCTCCAGAATCCGCCCTTTTCTCTCTGTGGAAACAACTCAAACACTCTCATTTTTTTTCTTATTCTTTTCTCTTCTTGACTACCGTAACTCCCCTAGATGTCCTGATACTGGTGTACTACCTGCAGGAATCCAATGGCCGGTGCCTAGGTACAAACACAGGGAGGCAGGTGGATAGCGAGCCCCAGGAAGGTAATGGTTTGCTGCTTGGTCAGAAGTGCAGAGGTTAAGCGTGGAGCGACAGCAGGACAATAGTTTAGCGCAGGGTAAACTGCAATGAACAGGAACAAGGCCTGGACGCAAGTTACCCAGGCGAGAGGACTGGAAAGCCAGGAGCTAAGCACAATACTCAAGCAGTGAACAACAGGCTGAGAGTTTATATAGGAACCAGGAATCAGGAAACAGAAACAATATGGCAAACCATTTTGAGACACAATCCACCATCTTAACTAGGCAAACTAGGGCAAAACACAGTTTAGTAATTCTCAAGGCAGAGTAAAGTGAGATTCTGACATTACTCCCACCTCAAAAGCGCCTCTGGCCGATACCTACTTGTTTCTCCGGGATGTCTCTGATGAAATTGTTTTTAACAGTTGAGGAGCATTATTGTACTTACAGTTCCCACAATTTTCTTCGGCCCATAACCTTGCCACTTAATAAGGTATTGCAAAGCTGGTTCCCCTGAAAATTCAGAGGTCCAAGATTTGCCTCTACCTACGACAAACTGCTCTTGACCATCTATCTCCCAGGCATCAGGAGGTAGGGGGAACACGTCCCGGAACCAGGGATTGGACACAACAGGTCTTAGTATAGACACAATGAAACACACCGATGAATCTTCATAATTGTGGAGTTTGAGCCGAACTGCTACGGGACTGATTATTTTTGCTGATCTTATATGGCCCAAACAAACTTCTGTCCCAGTTTTTTGGTGAAGGAACCTCTAAGTTTCAAATTTCCCTCGTAAGAGCCATACTTTATCCCCCACTGAAAGTTGGGTGCTAGGTTGCGACGTTTATTCTGCCATCTTTGCTTATATTTTCTTGAGCCCTCTCTAGTTTGGGGGGGGGGGGTTTTTTTTTTCCTTTAGTAGCTGTAAATTTTGCTGTAAGCAAGAATCCTTCCCGTGGCAGCTGGAATATGTGGAAAAGCAGGAAATTTGGGAAGAACTTGATGGTATCCAAATTTGCAAAGAAGCGAGTCTGTTTGGTTGGAGGCCATTTTGGGATTATTGTTAAAATTCGGCCACAGGAAGCAGATCAACCCAGTCATCTTGTAAATGGCAAAATATAACATCGCAGATACTGTTCCAGGGTCTATTACGTACGTTCAGTCTGTCCATTAGATTGTGGGTGAAAGCTGTTGACAGATTAATATCGATGTCGAGTGCTGAACAAAAACTCCCCATAATTTGGATGTAAACGCACCCCACATCCGAGATAACTTCATCAGGAACACATGAAGGCGAAACACATCTGAATTATGAGATCTCTGTGTTTGGCAAGAGGGTAGACCGTACATGGAATGGAAATGTGCAAGCTTTGTGAGCCGGTCAACTACCACGAGACATGTAATTTCCCCTTAGAAGGTAGGTAGATCTACGATGAAGTCCATGGGATATAGAACCACCAGTGGCGAGAGGGATCGCAAGGCTGTAAAAAACCTGGTGTGAAGAACGGTGGATCTGCAATCTAGCCAGATGTCACCATGATGTTACATACTTCTTTACATCCTGTAGATAATTGGGCCACCAAAAGATCGGGATACAAAATATTTTCTGCGTCTTCTGCACTCCTTTGTGCCGCCTCATCTTGGAAATCCGTGGGCTAGCCTCCGAATCTTCAGTCTTACTGTTTCAGGTATATAAACTGCTGCCCGTGGGTCCACATCTTGTTTTTTAGCACCAACTGTCCATCATCTGGTGGATGGGAGAGTAAGGTAGTCGGTGTCATTAGGCCTCGCTTATCTTCGTTTGATGCAAGTCCTTATTATGAATTATTCCCACCAACATTAGACTCCGGAACAATGGTCTTAGTGGAATTTGCAGTGTTTGAATCACTGGAACATTCTTGATAGAGCATCTCCTTGCATTACGAGAATCCGGGTCCTTTATGAGAATATAAGTTGAATTGGTTGAGGAAAATACTCCAACGAGCTTGACGAGAGATAGACACATGGCAGATCTAACGAATTCCAGATTACGGTGATCAAGTTAGAACTAATTATTTGTTGTGAGCTCCTTAAGATGATGTCTCCCCATTCCTTAAAAGCTGCAACAATAAAGCTAGCAGTTCTTTATTCCCCAACATCATAATTCCTCTCGAGCAGAGGATAAAACATTCGGAGTAAACGTCACAAGGATGCAATAAACTCTTTCTCCCTTCTCTGAGACAGTATGCCCCTACAGCACAGTCTAAGCGTCCACTTCCACAATGAAGGCGAGTTTCCCCCCCCCACCCCCCCCCCCCCCCCCCCCCCCCCCCCACCCCCCCCCCCCCCCCCCCCCCCACACCCCCCCCCCCCCCCCCCCCCCCCCCCCCCCCCCCCCCCCCCCCCCCCCACCCCCCCCCCCCCCCCCCCCCCCCCCCCCCCCCCCCCCCCCCCCCCTGGGTCAGGATGAATTAATACAGGGGCTGTAGTGAACTTGACCTTTAAGAGAGAAAAGGAATTCATTGTGCTTGAGAGACCAACACAAAAGCATTTTTCTTTAGTCAGACTGTGTAATAGGTGAATTGATTTCTGAGAAATTCTTGATGAAGCTTCTATAGAAATTGTCAAAAACGATGAACGTTGAACAAACTTTTATGTTTCTGGGGTGGGCCAGTCTACTATTTCTTGATCTTGCTCAGAGTCCACTTTGTAGACCATGAGGTGAAATTACATAGCCAAGGAATTTGGATCTCTGGTCTGAAATGGAAATTCATACTTCTCAACTTTTGATGTAAAGATGTTCTCCTCAGTCGTACCAGAAAAGTTTCTTGTCACACTGTCTCTTCCTCGGTGTTTCTTTCCATCGAATTGGAGAATAGGATATCGTCCAGATAGATGACTATGAACTGGTCCAGAAGTTCTCTGAATATGTCGTTGACGGAGATGTTGGAAGGGGCGGGGGCATTACAAAGCCAAAATGGCATTAACCAATCCTCAAAGTGTCCTATAAACTTGACCTAAAAGGCAGTTTCTTCCATTCATCTCCAGATCTGATACGGACCAGGTTGTAAGCGCCTCGTAATCTAATTTGAAAAAATCTTTGCATGTCGTAACTCTCCTCCAGAAGTTCAGGATCAGTGGTAGAGGATAACGGTTTCTTTATTGTGATTTTTATTAAGTCTCTGTAATACAATGAAGGTCTTAAGGAACCATCCATTCTTTTTGACAAAAAATAATGGGAGCCCCTCTGGTTAAGAGGAAGGACGGATGAACCCCTTAGCAAGTTTTTCTCTATATAGTCTTGAGCGGCTTTTAACTCAGGCCCTTCAGAGTAATGTTACCGAAGGTAAATGGATGCACCAGGAAGCAGAGTCTATTAGGCGAATCGTAAGGTCCGGTGTGGGGGAAGCTTGACGGCATTCCTGTTTGCTGCAAAACATCTGCATGATTCCTTGTATTCAGAGGGTAAGCTCCATTATTTTATGTCTTGAACTGGGTCTTCAAGAGCATGGTTCAGAGTGAGCTGTTGGATGAACATCCCTACTGGAACTTATCTCTTGGTTTCCTCCAGTTATAACCGGTTTGTGATTGCAACCAAGGGCGTAAGCCCTTAAGATGACAGAAAGTTGCGCGCGAAGGATATCCAATAGGAATGACAGTACTTCATGTTCCTGGGGTGCCATAAATGATTTCCAAGTGGTGCGGTCCCTCTTGATCCACTGGCCCTGACTCTCGGGAGACCCGATCTTACAGTCTCCATTACCACGGGTTAGAGTCTCTTCTTGAGTTTAACCCCATCTCTGAGCAAAGGATAGATCCATGAAGTTGCCAACGTGCCCCCCAGAGTCCACCCATAGCTGAGGTGGTATACCCACTGGGATTAGCCAGGATTTTATGGGAGGAAGCAATGAGAGTCCTTATTCTCTTTCTTTAAATGAGCGGACACTGCTGAAATAGACCTGGACAACATACTCTTTCCAGATAACTCATTCCCCCTGGAAAAAGCAATTGATTCCCATCCGAGAGTCGGGATCCTATGGCTCCACCAATCTCCGTGGGCGGCTAGGCAATTGATGAGGAAGTGGTCAACTTTCCATACAGTAAAAGCATAGACTTTCACGAGCCGCTGTTTTGTCTTTCTATCTACGCTTTCCACGTTTCAATAAGGATCGACTTGCATTAGGCCTCCGCTTCCCAATCTCGTCTGGCGAATTTTCCATGGGTTCCTTGGGAAGGAAGGCAGGAACTAGTGGGGCCTTGCTTGTGTCATAATCAAAAGTAGCCCATTTTTCCTGATCTTGTTCTGATAGTCGGGTATCAATTCGAATGCAAAATGGTTAATAAAATCATCCAACTTTAAGGGAGCCTCAGCACCTGGCCAAGATCATCTTTTATTGTGCTGCGTAGTCCTTTCTTAACAAAAAGACAATCTTCTCGCAGTGTCATTCCAGTCCGGTTCGATTGCACCACCTCTTGAATTCCCATAGCATACTCAGCCACGGGGGCGTTTGCCCTGGCGCAATTGCTATATAGCTGCTTCACTGTAGCACGAACGATTAGAGTGTCATCAAACATCTGACTCATGTCGTCGCAGATGAAGCATCCAGGTGATTCAGCCGTTGGATCATGGGTCTCAATCAAGGGCTGGCCCAGGCAATGGCTTTATGTGTTTAACAGCATAATAATGCATAGGACCTTAGACCTGTCCTTAGGGAACTTCCGTTGATTTGCAATCAAATTATAACCTACATTGGTTTAAGGAATCCCCGAATTTATCGCGGTCTTCCGCCGAATCTGAAAGGCGCAACTTAGGGCTCATCACAGGCACCGAAGTGGATGGTCCAGAGGCTTGATTTCTCCAGGTGGAGTATCTCGGTCTGGTTAAGGGGGGGGTTTTCTGCACGGGTCCCCACTTAGCTCTTGGAATGGCTTGTCCATACACTTGGATTATGTGGGCATTCTGACCTTCATGAGCGACGCACTTGATCTCATGCCGCATCCTCATGAGCGCATATTAGCCACCGTATTTGCAGTTGCTTGAAGCTAGCTTCCGGGCTCCCAGCCCCAGCGGACTCCATTTTATGCTTGAGTATCTTGTCACTATACTGGTGTATACTGCGGAAATCCAATGGCCGGGCTAGGTACAAACACAGGGAGGCAGTGATAGCGAGGTCCCAGGAAGGTAATGGGTTGCTGTATTGGTCAGAAGTGCAGGAGGTTAAGCGATTGGAGCGACGCAGGCAATAGGTTAGCGCAGGGTTTAACTGCAATAACAGGAACAAGGCTTGGACGGCGAAGTTCCCAGGCCGAGAGGACTGGAAAAGCAGGAGCTAAGCACACAATACTACTCAAGCATGAACAACAGCTTGAAGGAGTTTATATAGGAACCAGGTAACAGAAACAGAAGATGGCAAACCAGTTGAACACAATCCACCAATTCTTAAACTAAGGCAAACTAAGGGCAAACACAGTTAGTAAGTTCCAAGTCAGAGTAGGAATTCCTGACACCTACTTGTTGGTCTCCCTCTCTGTAAATTCTCCTCCTCCCAATCTTCCTGAATGCATCAGCCAGTCTTTGTATTTCTTTTCCGACACTATACTGATAGCCCTACCCTGTGTCAGTCTCTGGCACTGTGGCTGCCTATTCATACAGAATATAACATAAACTCATCACCCAACCCATAAGGCTTCTAACACAGCGTGCCCCCCCTACATTTCCTCCCTCAACTCTGACTACCACCCTGTCTGCCCTCTCTCCGCTTGCAACTGATCCCAAGATTCACACACCCACTCATCCGAACACTCCCATGCCATCTCCAAGATTTGCACATGCTGGCAGCGTTCTCTGGAACCTTGTTTACCCTATGTGATCAGGCACACTCACAAACCCTCACAGTTTTAAGTGCACTCTGATAACTCATCTGTCTAACAAGCTACCAAGATCCCTAATTTTAACCCCCCAAATTCGTCACACATTCCTGTCACTTTCCTGCACTCTTGGCACCCACAGGCACTTATCTGTATATAGATGTATGGTTTGGATGGCAGGTTCATCCACTTTTTTATGTAACTTATCCCATATTTAATGTAACATGGCTTGTCCATTGTAAACCAAAGGCACTTTTACCCTTTGTTTCACGCCTACACCCTACATAGATTAAAGCTCCTTGCAAGCAGGCCCCTCACACCTCGTTTCTCATTGTCAGTAGCTTTTTATAATGTTAATGCAGGTTTGTCTGTGCTTATACCCTCTATATTGTAAAGTGCTGCGGAATATGTTGGCGCTATATAAATAAAGATTATTATTATTATTATTGTAGGGTGTCGAGCCTCAGTTCTGAGTATTCTGTATGCCAGTTCCCGCTTTAAGGTGAATTTTTTGAAAAGCTGATAAAAGTTAATCAATACGTTGGATGCACTCGAAAATGGTGCAACTGAATAATGCAACTCATCCTACCAAAAAACAAGCCTTCATATAGTTACACAGACAAAAAGTTAAGAAGTTATAACACTTGGAACGTGCTGCAGCAATGGAAAAACTGAAAAAGCTTGGTGGATAAGGCCAAAAAAAGTCATGTTCTTAAAGGGTTAAAGAGTTTTCTAACCTACATACAGAAAAAAATTATGGAGACCCATTTTTGCAGGCGTGATTTAGCTGTTATCCTGAGACCTATAATATCTATACTTTAAAAGGGTTGAATGAATTTATACAAATAAGCATTTGTGTAGGCAATAAAAAGCTATAAAACTTTCTAAACTGCTTACTGTGTATATTCTGTGTACTTGTAACATTTGTAACAGCAGCACTGCCTATAAACATTCTGCACGCAGCAAATGTACGGGTATTCTTATCTATATTACCTACATAACCGCATCCGCGGAGCACGGCACATGCAGACAAGCCATGTTGATCATGCACAGGTCATCCTAGGGGTTTGACCACTGTGATCGCTGCAATTTAAGAGCCATTTAGTGTGAGCAGTTCTTATTTGAATACATCTTAAAGGGAGTCTATCAGGTGATGTTTATTGCAATATCTGAGAACAGGTTATGATAGAGGGAGAGAAGTTGAGCTCTGTGCTATTTCGTCTAACATAGTTTGAAGTAAAGTAAACCCTGATAGGACTCTTAGAAGAGACAGTAAGAGTCTGCTTCCCCACCTATCCACCACAAACAGGGAATGACAGTGTACTCTATACACACATTGAAACAGGGAAAGCTGTCAGTCACTGTATGCGGGTGGAATAAGCAGGTCTCTTCTAGGAGTAACATCTTACATATTTCTCAGTTCTGATAACTGCTTTTCCGAAACATAGCTTCACATCTTGAGAAACTAATACTACACCATTCACAGCCTGAAGAAGGTTTTAAAGCCTGAAACAATGCTACTGCTGCTACACTATACACATGATGATGTTTTATGATATGGAATAAATTAATGCCGAAGTTTACCTTTTCACCACAATGGAGTACCGACTATTTCTCTGAGATCTCCCCTAAACAAAAAAACCAGGGAAGGTACTTCTAGACAAAAGATGGGTTGTTATTATGGGGGGCATCAATACCCAGACTAATTTTTGGGAAACTGACTGGCTCCTAAAAAAACAGGTTTTGTCAATAAGAAAAGTTTTGAAAAAAGTTTAAAAAACGAAAATTTTTTGCCCCCTTTAAAAAAGTTGTGAGAGGTATTGTAAGGGGGGGTTGGAGAAGTAAATTATTAAACAATTTTTTTCTCCTTGTATTTCCGAGGAAAATTACCTTTTGTGTGGGAAAAGGGGATCGGGTAAAACTCTACTTAAATGTTTCTTTTTTAAACCCGGAAAAAGTGCAGCCCTTAAGATAAAATAGCCAAACTACCGGGCCAGATGTTAAAACCCCCTTTTTCTCTAAGGGAATTTTCAAGGAATTGCCCTACAAATATAGAAAATGTGGTGCCAATTTAAAAAAACTGATGAGAAAACTATGGGCCGATAAGTTTAACCTTTGTTTAAGGTTAAAAAAATTTGAAGGGTTTTTTAAAGGAGATATCCTGGACTTCCATGAAAATAAATGTTAAAATGTTCCAGCATGGGTTTTTTGAAGTTCGGTCCTTCAAACTAAACTCTTTGCTTTTGAGGAGGTTAGTTTTGCTGAAACGGGGGGAGGCTTGGAAAGTTTTATACTAGATTTTTTCTAAAGCATTTGATAGTCCCATAAAAGGTTGGGAAAAAAAATAAGAATGCTTGGGGCTGGGGGGAAAATTTTTTGCAAGTGAGAATAACTGGTCGGGGGATAGAAAAACAAAGGGGTTTTAAAGGTCTACTCAACTGGATCTATGTTACTAGTGGGGTATTACAGGAGTCAGTACAACAGACATGGTTGGGTTCCTGCTGCATTCCTGTGTTTGTCCCGGTTCTTGTATTTGTTACTGTATCCCGTGTTATTGCTGCTACTTACCTGTTCTCACCCCTGTTCCTGTCTATCTAGATAAATGCACATGGGAAGGAAAAATTAATTCCACGATTACTTGTTAAACGGAAACCGGTGGAAAAAGTGAAATGAAGAAGGACCTGGGAATCCTAGTGGACAGTAAACTTAATTGTAGCAGCCATGAGATGTATTAAAAGGGGCATAGAGGCACACTATGAGAACATTATTCTCCCCTTCTACAACTCACTGGTCAGACCACACATGGATATTGTGTACAGTATTGGGCACCAGTGCACAGGAAAGACATTGTAGAGCTTGAACAGGTTCAAAGGCTGGCAATAAAAGAAATAAAAGGGTTGGGTGGACTAAAATAAACAGCAAAGATTATCAAGATTAGGGTTATATAGTTTAGAGAAAAGATGGCTTCAGGGGATATAATAAATATGTTTAAATTCATCAAAGGTCAACATAGAGATCTCCCAAGATCTATTTATACCCAGGAATGTATCAAGAACAAGGAGTCACCCTCTATATCCTGAGACTGTGAAACTCTGCAGAGGAACTTGTCATGGTGAATTCACTAACAGAGTTCAAAGAGTGTCTGCATTTCTAGAGTGCAAAAATATAACAAGTTATAGTGACTAGGATCCTGGAGAAGGATCGTTGATGCAGGAATTTATTCAGATTGCCCTATTGTAGTCAGGAAGGAATTTTTCCCCTAAAATGAGGACAATTGGCTTCTACCTCAAGAGGGGGGGGTTTGCCTTCCTCTGGATCAACACTATAACACAATAGGCTGAACTGGATAGACGTCTATCTTTTTTCAACTTTACAAACTATGTAACTATGAGAAGGCATAATCACCTTGCACACATGAAAATTACATTCTTCCCTAAACTTTTTTGTTCCGCTCCAATTTTGCAACTTAGCTTTCCAGTATGTCTGGACAATAAACTTGCATTGTTTAGCTGTGTACAAGTTCATATTGGACGGTAACACATTCACAGTGAATGTGGACACCACAGTACACAACACCACTGTCAGAAGAAGGAAACTTACTGACAAGGGCAGTGAATAGTGGGCCTTCTCTTCACACATACAGTATCTCACAAAAGTGAGTAGACCCCTCACATTTTTGTAAATATTGTATTAGATATTTTCACAGAACAAGATGTGACACTTTGATACAATGCGAAGTAGTCAGTGTACAGCTTGTATAACGGTGTAAATTTAGTGTGCACTCAAAATAACTCAACACACAGCCAGCAATGTCTAAACTGACAACAAAAGTGAGTACATTCCTAAGGGAAAATGGACAAATTGTGTCCAATTTTCCATGTTCCCTTCACTGTATCATGTGACTCGTTAATGTTAGCACAGGCTAAAAGAACATTGCCAAAACCCTGAGACTAAGCTGGAGCACAGTGGTCAAGACCATACGGCTATTTAACAAGACAGGTTCAGAACAGGCCTCAACATCATATCCAGAGATTGTGTTTTCAAAACAGACATATGAGTGCTGCTAGCTTTGCTGCAGAGGTTAAAAGGGTGGAGTGTCAGCCTGTCAGTGCTCAGACCAAATGCCACACACTGCATCAAATTGGTCTTCATGGCTGTCGTCATAGAAGGTAGCTTCTTCTAAAGATGATGAACAAGAAGGTACACAAACAGTTTGCTGAATACGAGCAGACTAAAGACATAGATTATTGTGAACATGTCCTGTGGTCTGATGAGGCCAAGAGAAAATTATTTGGTTCAGATTGTGTCAAGCATTTGTCGCGGCAACCAGATCAGGAGTACAAAAACAAATGTGTCTTGTCTACGGTCAAGCAAAGTGGTGGGAGTGTCATGGTTTGGAGCTGCATTAGTGCTGTCGGCTGTGTGGAACTACCGTTCACTGAAGTAACCATGAATGCCAACATGTAATGTGACCTACTGATGCAGAGCATGATCACCTCCTTTCAGAAACTGAACTTTAGGGCAGTTTTCCAACATGATAACTACCCCAAACACACCTCCAGGATGACCCCTGCTTCACTAAAGAAAATAAAGGTAAAGGTGCTGGACTAGCCAAGCATGTCTCCAGACCAAAACCCTATTGAGGATTTGTGAGGCATCCGCAAACAGAAGGTGGAGGAGCACAAAGTCTCTAACATTCAACAGCTCCATGATGTCGTCATGGAGGAATGGAAGAGGATTCCAGTGGTGACCTGTGAACTCCATGCCCAAGAGAGTTAAGGCACTGCTGGAACATAATGGAGACCGCACAAAATATTGACAATGTGGGCACAATTTGTCCATTTTCACTTAGGAGTGTACTTACTTTTGTTGCCAGCGGTTTAGACATTGATGGCTGAGTGTTGAGTTATTTTGACAGCACACCAAATTCACACTGTTTTACAAGCTGTACACTAACTACTTTACATTGTGTCAAAGTGTCATATCATCAGTATTGTCCCATGAAAAAATGTAATACAATATGTACAAAAATGTGAGGGATCTACTCACCTTTGTAAGATACAGTACCTGAATTCTAATGGCCTACACTATCAAACTTGCTATGGTTTCTTCATGTTTGTCATAGACCAAGATATATCTGTGCCAAATTACACTAATTAACATCAACTACTTTGAAAGTTATAAGAAAAGCTTTGGGGCCAATAGGAGCTGAAACATCCTGTACAAATAGTACACAATACAATAAGAAAATAAAAGATAAAAAAGCCAAAGAAATAAGTATAAGGATCAAAATCAAATCAAAATCAAAAATCCATAGTAGCCACATTAAGCTTTTATTAATGTTGTAAACAATAATTTTATATGAATTGCTAGATAACATTAATACAATATTATTTATGTTTACTTTATTTAAATTTAATAAAAATGAGCAAAGAAAATACCTGTGGTGACCTGTAACCCAACATTCGTACCCACTGTAATTTTCCAATGTAATCACAGATTTATTTTGATAACTAATTATGAAAAATATGTTATTGTTATTTGTTACTTTATCCTTATTAATATTGCTATTATGTTTTGCAATAAAAGAATGTACAATTCATTTTCCTAAAACTTTCACTATTGCTATGGTCAAGGAGCAAAGGTATTCTTTTGCTCCAAAAGGTACAATCATTTGCAGCATACATAGCAGGATTGATTTATATTTCACAAGGTATGCAGCTTTGTATTTAACACTAAGCAATGAAAGTCTACTGTCTACTCTAGATAGGCATCCTTTTTTGGGGTAAGGGAAATACTTTTCTGTTGTGAACAAGGCAGACTAAGGCTTGGTTAACACAAGTTCATTGCAGAGATGCCAATGACCACAAAAAGATCCATTTCACAATGGACACCAAATGTGCCAGACGAACCCTATTGGTTACATGGGTACTTTAAGTTCCCCCCATTGACAAAAAAAAAATGGGAAAATTTGCTTCTATTTTTTTCCATCATTCTCGACAGAACATGTAATAGAGGTTACGAACAGAACCTCTGATGCAGATGTGAACTAAGCCTTTGGAATTGAGCTGCCCTTGTTTGGTACTGCAGCTATGAGTATTGTCCCTGCAACTGATTTGCAGTGTGAAGCATTAGTCCCTGCAGAATGCTGTTCCACATCAGGAGATACAGTTGTCCCTTAAAATACAATTTTATTGGTTCCAGCATAACCATTGTGTGTTGAAACCATAACGCTATGGAAAATTGGTAATTGGTTACAGCAGTGGATATATTAGAGATGTGATACACAGCCACATATATCAGATATTTCTTGATGTCATACTAGACAGCATATTACTCATTGAAGATATATTATTATGACCACTTCTCAGTTTCCACGTCAGCAGCGCTTAGCTCATAAAGGTGAACAGGCTTGTTGGGTATATAAGATGTGACAAGCTGTCTGCACACAACTCTCTTTTTTTTTTAATCAAAAAATTTTTGGCATTTTTCGAGTTGAAAAAAAAAGAGATTTTTAGCTTTTGGTAAAAGTGAAAAAGTATTTCTGAAGCTGCGTAGTTTGAGAATTGTTCGCGTGCTGCGGTGGTGTAAGTGTATCGTGAGAGCATAAATGGCGCCATTGTGAATAAACCCCGTGGAAACTGTGGAGCACCAAGTGCCAGTGATGTGAGAGGTGAACGACGGCTATAAAAGTGCCAAGGTTGGACTGCCTTATGTAAAAGAAGGGCTACCATACATGTGTCTAAAACAACAGTTTAGTGAACCATACAGAGTATGGGTTTCTAAAGTAGACAGCTGGTCACTGCACCTATGCTAAAACAGTTGCATCAGCAAAAAAAAGTATCGGAATTGAACCTCCGCTAATTGGTAAAGGGTTTCTTTCTCCAGTGAATCACGTTCTGTTTCATTAAACGGATAAACATTGGCGTGTCAGTCGAGGAGCATCAGAGAACAAACACCCTTCAACGATTACTGGAAAAACACAAGTTGATAGTGATAGGCTGTGCTCTAGGCCCACTCATCCATGTGGAAGGCACTCTCAACTCATTTTGGCTATCCTTGCAGATCACTTACACCCATATAGTACATGCTGATTGTCTTCCCTGGGCTAGTCACATGGCTAGAAATATCCGATATTGGTTGACAGAGCATGACCAAGACTTCCAAGTACAACATTGGTCCACTAAATCACCTGAATTGAACCCAACAGTGCAGCTGTGGAACCACCTCAATAGTTGTGTCCCCTCTGTGGGTCCTCCCCCACACAGTATCCGGCAGCTGTAGGATGCACTGCAGTCAGCATGGCTCCAGATACCTATGAAAACCTACTAGGACCTTATTGAGTTACTCCCAGTCAGTCTAGCTGCTGTCCATGCTGCATAACTTTACTCTGGATAATAACTAGTGGTCATAATAATGTGATTTGACTTTGTGTATAATTCAGGTAATGAGTCTAGCGAAGTCTAATTAACATTTTATTTTTATTCGGTTAAATACTAATAAAATGTATATTTTTTTATACAATCCTAATGAGCTTCAGCACAACTGTGTTCAAGTGAATGGGTCTAGTTACAGTTACTTGCACACCCAGGTCCTCAGGATCAACGGGGATGCAGAGGTCAGATTCTCACCAATCACAAAGTGACTGCATATCTATATGCTATTGCTTCATGAGATGGGAATACCCCTGTTTACATACAGCAATTTTGTTACGATAATAATAATACCTTTAGTCATGACATTCAATATTTTTTAATTTCTTTAATCTGTGTCCACACCCAAGCTGTAAGCGTCACAGAAGACAAGTACAGTTTTTCCCACAATTCTTGCCGTTAAAATAACCAAAACCTCAACAGGACATTAAAGGACCTCATTAAAAGTCAGTGAGGTCCATCAAGTGCCATTTGTGTCTGTCATACAGATATACCATAGAATCATGGTATCCATTAGGGAAGAAAGTCATGATGAAAATGTAAACATAACCTTATATGTTACCGCAAGAGGTTCATCTGATATATATCCAATAAATATGATTTGTCTATTTATGTACAATGCACATCATTGCACTCCAACAGATTTTAACGCCCATGCAATATTTTGTAGTCTTCTCTAGCGTTGTGTCTCCCTATATTCATAGCTCTGGTTCCAAGTATTCTTTCATCTTAATTTTTAAAAAGTATTTATTCCAGGACCTCACAGAAAGAAGGATATTCATACTAACAATTGGCAACAGATGATGCTCTGAAAGCTGAATCAATGAACAAAGACTGTGACTTCTAAGGTAACATGTTCCCCCTAGGAAAACTTGAACCTGTAATTACAAATACCTTTTACATTTAATAATTTCAGTTTTTTTATCTTCACTAAATTGTAGAAATCCTTTTAGGGTGCTTTCACATGGTGCGGTTTTGTGGCATTTTTGGTGAGGTTTTCTGATGCAGTACTGCATTACAGTGCAACTGCCTTATTAATAACAAGATCCTTTCAATTTTCTAAATTGTTGGGAAAGGTGTTGTAAGTCAGTCATCAATAATTGTGCTTACAG
>JAODAL010059945.1:0-21171 GCA_025379985.1 Phyllomedusa bahiana | reverse complement strand
AAAAAAAAATTGGGGAAAAACCCCCTATTAATCTTAACATTTAGTTCTAAATATTTGGGTGTTTGCAACAGCCATTTCAATTTGATATATCTAATAACTGTGGACACAGTAATATTTCCGGATTGAAATAAGGGTTTATTGTACTAACACAATATGCATTAGACCAAAATTTGACCGGTGCAAAAGTATGGGCACCCCAACAGAAAAGTGACGTTAATATTTAGTAGATCCTCCTTTTGCAAAAATAACAGCCTCTAGTCGCTTCCTGTAGCTTTTAATCAGTTCCTGGATCCTGGATGAAGGTATTTTTGACCATTCCTCTTTACAAAACAATTCAAGTTCAGTGAAGTTTGATGGTCGCCGAGCATGGACAGCCCGCTTCAAAGTATCCACAGATGTTCAATGATATTCAGGTCTGGGGACTGGGATGGCCATTCCAGAAGATTGTAATTGTTCCTCTGCATGAATTCCTGAGTAAGTTGGAGCTGTGTTTGGGATCAATTGTCTTGCTGAAATATCCATCCCCGGCGTAACTTCAAATTCATCACTGATTCTTGTACATTATTCTGAAGAATCTGCTGATACTGAGTTGAATCCATGCGACCCTCAACTTTAAGAAGATTCCCGGTGCCGGCATTGGCCACACAGCCCCAAAGCATGATGGAACCTCCACCAAATTTTACAGTGGGAGCCAAGTGTTTTTCTTGGAATGCTGTGTTTTTGGGACCCCATGCATAACGCCTTTTGTATGACCAAACAACTCAATCTTTGTTTCATCAGTCCACAGGACCTTCTTCCAAAATGAAGCTGGCTTGTCCAAATGTGCTTTTGCATACCTCAGGCGCCTCTGTTTGTGGCGTGCTTTCAGAAACGGCTTCTTTCGCATCACTCTCCCATACAGCTTTTCCTTGTGCAAAGTGTGCTGTATTGTTGACCGATGCACAGTGACACCATCTGCAGCAAGATGATGTTGCAGCTCTTTGGAGGTGGTCTGTGGATTGTCCTTGACTGTTCTCACCATTCTTCTTCTCTGCCTTTCTGATATTTTTCTTGGCCTGCCACTTCTGGGCTTAACAAGAACTGTCCCTTTTGGTCTTCCATTTCCTTACTATGTTCCTCACAGTGGAAACTGACAGGTTAAATCTCTGAGACAACTTTTTGTATCCTTCCCTGAACAACTATGTTAAAAATTTTGTTTTCAGATCATTTGAGAGTTGTTTTGAGGAGCCCATGATGCCACTCTTCACAGGAGATTCAAATAGGAGAACAACTTGCAATTGGCCACCTTAAATACCTTTTCTCATCATTGGATACACCTGGCTATGAAGTTCAAAGCTCAGTGGGGTTACAAAACCAATGTTGTGCTTCAGAAAGTCAGTAAAAAGTATTGGAGTATTCAAATAAATAAAAATGAAAAGGGGTACCCAAATTTTTGCACCATCAAAATTTGGTTTAATGCATATTGCACCATTTTGTGAGTACAATAAACCTTATTTCAACCCGGGAAAAAATATTACTGTGTCCATCATTATTAGATATACAAATTCAAATGGCTGTTCAACCCCCCAAATTTTTTTATATGACTGTAGTTTTCCCCCGTAGTGCTGCCCCATTATGCTTCCCCCAGAGTAGCTGCCCCAGAAATACTCCCCCCAGTATGCTGCCCCCAGAGATGCTGCCCCATAGTGCTGCCCCAAGAAGCTGCCCCCAGTGATAGCCCCCCTGTCCCTTGCCCCCAGAGATAGTTCCCAGTAGTGTACCCCAGAAATAGTTGCCCCAGGATAGCTCCCCCAGAGAAGTTGCCCCCGAGTATTTTGCCCCCAGGGGATAGCTACCCCCCAGTAGTGCTGCCCCCAGAGATATTTTGGCCCAGAGATACTGCCCCCAGAGATACTGCCCCCAAATAGTTCCCCCCAGAGTAGTTGCCCCCCAGAGATAGCCCCCCCCAGAGATAGCTGCCCCCGAGATAGTTGCCCCCAGAGATAGCTGCCCCCCAAGATAGTTGCCCCAAATAGTTGCCCCCCAGAATATGCCCCCAAGATAGTTGCCCCCAGAGATACTCCCCCAAGATGTTCCCCCCAAAGAGATAGTGCCCCCAGAGATAGCTGCCCCCAGAGATATTTTCCCCCCCAGAGAAGCTCCCCCCGTAGGCAGCCAGGGAAAAAAGAAATAAAAGTCACTAAAACCCCTTTCCCGGATCCTGGGCCGGTCCTCCTCCCGGCACCGACGCAGGGGGGCCCGGTGGGGGGTGACTCCGGCATCAAAATCCTGCGCCGCTATCATTGTAGATACGGCGTCAGTGAGGCCGCATTAAAAAGATAGGAAAAGCAGGGACAGAGCTGTCCCTGTTTCCTCTAGATGCACCCCGAAAACGCTGAGGAGCTGCTAGATCTCCCGGGGCCGGTTTTACGCGGCCGCGCAAGAAGATGCCACACCCCAGAAAGAAGTCACGGGCGGTCCGCATCTGGTGTAGCCGGCGCCACGGCCCGGCAGGGGAGGGGCAAGGCTCGGTGCCGGTCCGCGGACCGGCGGTTGGGGACCCCTGCTTTAGATTACATACCTATGTTTTATGATGCTTGACAATTTACAATGTAATGAAATTAAGCTAATTATGTTTAGCGATCTGTAAATGTTGGTAAATGCCTTCACACAGCAATATGTAAGAACACTAAGGCGGACATGTATGAAAAAATTTTGGTTAAGACTTTTCTTGTTGCCCCAAAAAACCAATAGAAGCCTGTTTATTTTTTCAGAGCACTAATGAAATGAAAGGGATGCTCTGATTGGGTTTCTATGGGGAACAAGGAAAGTTTTAGTCAAAAACCCTTTTTTGGACAGGTTTTTGACGAGGTTTTGGGCGTTTCCTCCCCAAAACCTCGTCCAAAAATGCTTCCAAAAAGCCCCCCGTTCATTTAAAATTGATTCCTATTTAAAAACTGTTGTAGTTCCAACACGACGAGGTTTTTTACCGTTCTTTGGAAAACAATGAAAAAGAAGTGTCGTCAATTCTTGAAACGCGTTAAGGCGCGGTTTTTCGGTGCGGTTTTTTAGCGCGTTTTGGCGCGTTTTTGCCCCGTTTTTTGTCCGGGTATTCATTTGTATGGGGAAAACCTCTCGAAAAAATTATCCAAACCTGAACCAAAAAACCCGATCAAAACCTGACAAAACCCCGTCAAAAACCCATCTGAAGAAGCGTGTTTAGCAAAGGTTTTTTAAGTGGGTTTTGGGCGGGTTTTGGGGGGGGAAACGCTCCGAAAACCCCGCTCAAAAACCTTGTCCCCAAAAAGCTGTGTGAAAAATGCCCCTTTCTCCTAGAAAATTTTTCATACATGTGGCACTAAATTGTCATATTTCAATGCATATGTATAGCATCAAGTTTAGTCAGATAGCTAATTGGTTAAAACAAAACACAACTATGAATTATTAGCTAATAAATTCTATAAAGTCAAAAAGCTGCTATAATTATTATGGCCAACGTATTTTTGTAAACTACTATCTCAGCAACAGATAAAAGACTTTAACCCTCCTAAGGTTTGTTTTGGACTATATTATATTTTAGGTTTTAAAGCAGTCCTTCACTTTGAAAAATTGCCTACTAAATAGCAGTGCCCATTGGTTGGTAAAAAGCTAGTCTCATTGGGCAGCAAGTGTTTCATTTCCCTGCTGTCAAGAGCAGAAAGAGGACCCTCCACTATTTGTGTCACTCGATTTTAGCAGAAGACCAAACTGAGGAGTGGAGTCTAAGTAGCCCCTGGTTTAGACCCCTTAACTTCCACAGGAAATTTCCAGATCTCTATCCCTGTCTTGGTCACTTGTGATAACTGGTGTGCAGTTGTGGTACAGATGGGACAGGCAGAGAGGATAGTCAGGTCACAAGCAGAGTTTCAGGCCAAGTGGTGTACACTTATAAATCAGACACAGGCAAAAGCTCAGGGCAGCTAGAGTTCAGGCATAAAAGGGTCGGGAAAGGGGAGGACAGAAATCACAAACAGGAGTACTAGCCAAACGCAGGTAAAAATGCCAGGATGCACCAACTAACTGGCAAGGAATGCAGGGGGAGGTGTACTTTAAAAGACAAGCAGTGACTGAAAAAGAATTTCAAAAGCTGGGTGGTGCAACGGGGCCCCTTTAAATTATCATTGTGTCCTACAGGCACTCAACCAGAAGGCCACAGGGGGAAAAGGACGGGGCCCCTAGATTGTGAGAGGAGAACTGAATACTAGTCATGTTAAGGGAGGACACGGACGCATCAGTGGCTGCAAGCACCAGCTATGGCATGAGCCATGACACCTACAACACCACCACATGGAAGATGAAGCATTAAAGAGAACACATTCATATCAGTGGGTTGCCTCTAGAATACAGATGCTCCACAGAGACATTCTTTTTTAACAGCCCTCCTCTCTAGGGAATATGACCAGTGATAACAGTGTGGGATAGTGGAACAGCCGCATTGTATTTACTCAGTAAAAAGAATGTGTGACTGATTTTTGTAAAGCATTCTTTTGCATTCGGGTTTTTGGCCAAAAGATCCCCACTGTCTCTGGAAACTGTTATGAAATGATAGACATGTAAAAGGGACTGTACAGAGAATGAGGTAGGGCCATTTTAGGGGAAGGGGGAAACACAAAGAGAAGGCAGGGGGGAAACAGATGCGGGCTAAAGATTACTGCTCCCTTGGGCTCAAAATGTAAAAACCCCCAGAGAGGAGGATGTAACTGTGCGCATTAAAGCTGTTGTCAAAGAAAGACCCAAAAAGGGAAAAGGCCCCTCGCAAAGACGGGGAAGGAGCGACTACATCTTGACACGGGGAACATCACCTCGGGCCCAAACTGCCGGCCATCGAAAAGGTATACCGGGTCAAAAAAAAACTCACCCAACAAAACTAGGACTGTGTGCACCTTTTTGTCTAGTTAGGACAATTGGTTTAGGCCATGGTTTATCCAACTACGCCCCCGATTGGGCATTGGGGGGGGTTTTTTATAGGCGTTATTTATGCAACCGGTTCGCATTAGAGGATCTGTTTTAGTTATATTTTGGGGGATAGGGGGTAAGCTGCACTTGTAAGCGTCTGTGCCACACCGCCGCGTGTTTTTGAATTGCACCACACCGATTGTTCCTGCCCTTGTAGGGTATTAAAAGGTAGCGGGTGTTCGGCCTTTCTAAAACCCCCCCAGGATAAAAAACTTTTTGCACCCAGGGACACACTCTCGGCACGCGCTTGCGGCACGGGGGGCCTTGGTACTCTTTGTACTGGTGTTTGGATTTGTTCACAAGTTTTTCGAAAAGTTCGTAAACTATGGGTTTTTTGAACTGGTTTTGCAGTCGTTTTCCTTCATCCGTAACTTCCTGTATTCCGGGAATCCCCCCTGGGTCCCGGGTTAAAAAAACTTGCTAGCAGGAGGATACGGACCGTTATGGACGGGGATGCACGGGGGGTCTTCCCCCGGCGTCACTGGCCCGGCCCGAGCCAAGTTCAGGGTGTCCCCATAATGCCCCCCAATGATTATGTTCCTGGGGGTCACTTTTCAATCTCCCCCAAATTTGATAAAAAAAACAGGCACGCGGACTGGACAAAAAGGGGCGTGTGCAGTTAAAATATGTAACCTAGGTCCAAACTAGGGGGGAGATGCCTTGGGGCCTTAGAGGGGGCGTTAGAGGACAGTGAGGTACGGCCCGATCCGAGGGGACACACGGGCAAAATATTCCCCCTCGGGAAAAGGAGCCCAAGGGGGGGGGCCCAAGGGGGTGCCCTGCGAAGCCCTTCTTCAACGGCCGCAAAAGGGGAACCTCTGCAGTATTTAATGCCCACAGGAAATTTGAATGAAAAAAGGGCGGCGAGACCCAGTGGCCATGGGGGTTTTTAAAGGGAAGTGGGATAATAATAAGAGATCAGTTCATTGTGGGACTGTACAATAAACCCTTTACGGGAAAAAATTGCAAGAGATGCCCCGAATGACAGTGCCTGAACGTTTTATAGTTTTTACTTACCTGTGGAGGGGGAAGAAAACCCCATACCCATAAGGGTAAAAACCCAGTATGCCCAAGCAGCAGAGGAGGGGAGACTCAGGGTTTTTAAAACAGATGTGGCCAGGCTTTGCGGCAGAGTTGAGAGAATTCGGTGGGAAAGTGTCCCAGATAAAGGAGAACGGCTAAAACCCAAAGTGACCTCAGCTTCCCAAAACACCCATTTCAGGACAACTCCACAGGGGGGTCCCACTGCAAGGGCCCCTCGGGCGCACGGGGGTCTAGGGGCCTTTTGCTGGGCTTGCCAACATAGGCCACATCGCCAGAGGTGTCTTGAAAGGGGGGGAAGCCAGGGTTAAACTCCGCCCCGGCAGTAGCCGGGCGCCCTGTGGCGGTGCGACAAAAGCTAAAGCCCAACTGAGGAGCAGACCCTATCCCAGCAGTCCCGTTATGGAAGCCGAGTTAGAAGGCCAAGAGAAAACGTTCCCTGTTGATACAGGGTCAGATGCACCCTGATGCCCTGGAGTTTTTTGAGCGACACTTTAGCACATGATGGAGCGGAAGGGCAGCGTTTAGGCTGACAGCAGCCAATAAGGGTAAAATGGACGGCAAGGATAGTCTGGATGAAAAGCCGACTGTGGGGCAAGACATGGGCAAAAAGGGGGTGGTGCTAGTGGACCCTCTCACCGGGGATGGATTAACACTGGTATAAAAATGTGCTAGAGATTTTGGATCACCATCTCACCTAAAGAGGGCCCAAGATATTGGCAGGGGGCCACCAGCCCGGGCCGACTCAGAAGGCCTACAACAAGGTTTAAGGAGCTGCAGCTGCGAAAGAGCCCCCCATCCGTCGGCCCTTTGGGGGCAGGTGAAGGTGCCGTCGAAAGCCCTGTCAAGATCCCGCCACACACGAACATATTGATTTGCCATGGGAGCCGGGGGGGTTTTGAATGGGGGAATTTTGATTGAACCAGTCTCACAGAAGGGTCACAAAACCGCCCAGGTAGCGGGGGCCCCTTCCCCCGGAAAAATGGGTGTGTACCTGGAGATGCTAAATGTCAGGGACGGGAGTTAACCATTCCCAAAAATTTCTGTTGCTGAATCTACGTTCCCGGAGAAGATATCTTCCGGCGGGGGGACTTTACGTATTGCCTGCAAGAGGTCGGCCGGCCCTATCAGTGGGGCCCACGAGTGAACCCCAACGGGGAATGGAAGGGCCGAGTGTCAGGCCCAAAGGGGGGTTGACCTCAGGGTTTATCGGGGCACAACAGTTGCTGGAAGATCCCCTTTGGGGGAATTTCGGAGGCTTCTCAAGACATGATGAAGACTTCGGGTGTGCTTCTTCCATTGGAGAAATCCCCACGGGCAATGCTTGCCCCTCAGAGAAGGTACCGGGAAACCCACCAAATTACCAGGAATGAAAGAATGTGGCCAAAATGCTGGAGAAACGGGTGATCCCAAAAAGAGCAAAGTCCCTGGGCTGCGCCGGTGGCTTGGTGCGAAAAAAAGATGGGAAATCTCAGGGCTGTGTAGATTACCCAAAACTGAATGCCCAGACTGTTCGTGATGCTATCCCCTCCCCCACGGGTTGAAGAATCGCTGTCCGCCTAGGGCATGCAAAAAATTTTTCCCTCCACTTTGGCACGGATACTGGGAGGTACCAGGGCTAAGAAGGCAGGCCCAAAAACAGCTTTATTTTACCCATGGCCTATGAGTTTAAACGGATGCCTTTGGGGCCCTTTTAAAGCACCAGGACATTCCAAGGGGTGAGGAACTGCTGGGGATCTTAACTTTGAGTCGGTGATGTCTACCTTGGCAAAAGTATGTGGTTTGGAAAAACCTTTGAAGCATCTTCAAAAGCGGGAAAGGGGCCTGGGAAAGAACGGGACCACGGGTCAAAATCAAGCCAAAAAGTGTCAACTCTTTAAACAGCGATAGAGTACTTGGGGGGATGTGGTCACCTCGGGGGGGGTACGCCCGGCCCCAGTAAGGTGGGGGAGTTCAAAAGGGCCTCGGCCGGACATACGAGAGGTACAAACATTCTGGGATGGCCCCGGGTATTTCCGAAGGGTTTTTACCCCCCTTCGTCATCTGACAGGGCCCCCTTAAAAGAGCTAGTGAGAGGTACGGCTGGGGGCCCAAGAACGCCCCATTGAGTGGGGACCACGGGAGCAAAAAGCTTTTTACCAGTGAAAGGGGGGGTGACCATGCTCCCCATTCTGGCCCATGACAGTTCGATACCCCTTTCTTTGTATATGATGGGAGTCACATGGGTTGGGGGGCCCTGTGCCCAGGTCCAGGAAGGGGAGAGAGAGTTATTGCCTATGCCAGTCGGTCTTTGAGAGGTCAGAGCGCAATCCCGAAATTTTAGCTCCTTTAAGTTGGAAATATTGGCCCTGGGTTTGGGCCCTGACAGAAAGGGTTTGCAGAGACCGACAGGTGCAGAGGTGACCGATGACGGGCAACAATCCATTGGCACATTTTGGGGAATGCTAAATTGGACCCTTGACAAGATGGGTGGCCCCACTCTCAAAATACCAATTCCACATTAAGTTCCTTCAGGGGGGGAAAATGGGAATGCCGATGCCCTCTCTCGGGTTCCAGTTAGCTACCATCTCCAGTGTTAAAGAAGAGTTGAAGACACGAAGCCCGACCCTTTGGGCGGGGTTTCCTATGTTCCGGATGTGGCACACTCAAGTGGGGGGGCGTCTGGGATGCCGATGGTGTTTGGAAAAACAAGGGGGATTGGCAAGGGTCCAAAATGGGTTTCACAGAATACGGGAAATGAAGGGGGGGGTTCGGTTCGGGGCTGGCCCCAGCCCAAAAAGCGGGCCCAGCTACCCCCCAGGGGGGCAAAGTTTTTGAGGCGTGGGATAACTGAGTGGTTTCCCAGGGTTCCTGTGCCGGGCCATCTATTACAATCAGAGTTCAGCACCGACAACAGATTGTTATCCCCATGTCATTGGGACCAGAGGGTGCTCGGGAAAACTCATGAGAAGGGGCACATTTTGGGAGTGAAAAACCCATAAGTGGGTTCAACGATAGTGTATGCCCGACTTTTTAACAGGTGTCTGAAGCTTGCCTAAAAATGTCGTCCTTAGGGGAATAAGAGCACGAACAAGCTCCGTTCAGACAAACCGGCAATTTCGCCCCTAGAGCTCTTTATGATTGCTATGGCGATTGGGTACTCTACTCTGGGCGTTGTACTGTTTGGTCATGACAGACCATTTCACTAATTTGCGGTGGGTGTCCCCACTAGGGGTGAGCAGAGTCTGCTGCTGAGGCGTCGCAAAACACTTTTACGGTGTTTTGGGTGCCCACAGAGGAACATTCCGACCAAGGGCATTTTCCAAGGGGGTATAAAGAGCGAACTGTACCAGTTGTATGGGTTGAGCGTTCCCGTACACTCCCCTTCATCCGCAGGGGAACGAGCTTGTGACGGTTTAACCGCACCCCTTTTCCGATGTGCGGACTTTAAGGACAGTCAAAGGCTAGGTGGGCCCGAGTACCCCTAGCTGTGTGGGCCTTAAAAAATAGGGGGCAATACCACAGGTTATCCCCACACAGCTGATGTTCGGGGGACCGGGTCAAGAATTGAGGATCTTCAATGCCCAGTCCGACAGCACCACCACCCACCTACCACGGCCTGGGCCCCCGGAACACCGCCGCCGACTGGGATGGTCACAAGGTTTTAAAGAGCCAAAACAAGTGGGGGACCCCCAACCCCCGCCCTGCAGAAGACAGTTTTGCCCAGGTGATTTGCGTCATGGTCAGGAGTAAAGGCCATCTGGGAAATTGGGTGGGAGGTGGGGGCGGTTTCCCCAAAATGTGGGCAAGAGAAAGGGGGGACCCCTGCCATCCCGTCCACCCAGGTAGAGGATTGGGACAGGGGGCCGATCACAAATCTGACAGAAATATGTTGAGGGCCGTGATTTTTTAAGTGCCGAAACACCCCGAATACCTACCCCCTTCCACCCTCCCTTAGTTTGAGGAATGGTGGGGTGTCTCAGTTCCGGTGTCAACTGGGTTCCAGCTGTGTCAAGCTTTGCACCAGAGGAGACTGGGGGAAATCCACAGGTCTCCCCCCAGGAATCCCTGAAGCCCCTAGCCTAACCCACGTAGGAAACCCAGGTCCAACGCTGGGGGTACCCCCCAGCGTATGCCAAGACAGTTTGTGTGGGGAGGGTTGTCAGGACGCCAACTTCTAGTTTGGGGGGGATTGGGATAGTGGAACAGCCGCATTGTATTTACTCAGTAAAACATATGTTTGACGATTATTGTAAAACATTCTTTTCATTCTGGTTTTGGGCCCAAATGCCACGTCTTGAAACTGTTGCATGCAAATGATAGAATGGGACTAGAGAAAGTGACTAGAGACATGAGGTAGCGGGCCCTTTTAGTTGGGGGAAGGGGGAAAAAAAAGAGAAGGCAGGAGTGAACAATTGGGCTGAAGATTATGCTCCCTTTGGCTCAAAAAGTGTGAGAACCCCCAGAGAGAGAGGGTGTAACTGTGCGCATTGAAATGTTGTCAAAGAAAGACCCACAAAGGAAAGGCCCCCTGCAAAGATGAGAGGGGGCAACTACTCTTGGACAGCAGGGAACATCACCCCAAGCCAACTGCCGGCCATCGAAAAAGGGTTTCCCCGGCAAAGAAAGCTGCACGCAAAAAAAAACAGACTGTGTGCAGGCCTGTTAGTCTGTTAGGACAGATTTGGTTTTTAGGGGCCCTAGGTGTTTATCCAACTCGCCCCCTGATTGGACATTGGGGTGGGCTTTTTATAGCGCGTTATTTTTGCAACTGGTTCGCATGTGGAGGGTTTTTATTGATATGTCTGGGGATAGCGGGGAGAGTGCTACATGTAAGGTCTGTGCCACCCGCCGCGGCTTTTGAACTGCACCACACACATTTTCCTGTCCTTGTATGGTATTAAAAGGTAGCGGGGGTTTTGGGGCCCTTTTTGAACCCCAGGAGTAGGTAAATGATTGTGCATCCAAGGACACACTCTTGGGAGCCCTGTGCGGGACGGGGCCTTGGCATACTTTGTACATTGTTTTGGGGATTTGTTCACAAGCTTTTTTTTGAAAAGTTCATAAAATAGGGGTTGTTGAAATGGTGTTGGGGTCGTTTCTTCCCGTAACTTCGCTGTATTCCGGGAATCCTACCTCGGTGCTCGGCTTACAACAGTTCAACAGTCCTGGCCGCACATGCTCAGACATCACCTCTCCTCTCAGGCAGCTACTGTCAGTCTCTTCCCTGCATAGTAATCACACACACTCACTGCTAAGCGAGTATTGAACCCCAGGTGTTGTCATTATACTCCTGTCCTCTATACTCCTTAGAAATTAGTCAACAGTGCAAATAAATAAAAAGAGAAAAGAAACCTCAATCAGGTATATGCATTTAGACAAATAAATCCACACGTTTAGCTCGTGCAGAGATTTGAACCTGTGACTCAAGTTGGAAGGCAGAATTGCTAACCATTTAGCTACATTCAGGGGTGTAACTAGGAATGGCAGGGCCCCATAGCAAACTTTTCAATGGGCAAAGGTCCGTGAAAAAAAAAAATCACATGTCCTGTCAAGAATAACGGAAAAAATTGTGTACACCAGACATCCCACACACACCACTCACAAGCCAGACACATCCCGCACACACCACTCACACGCTAGACACATCCTGCACACGCCCGTTACATCCCGCACATGCCACTCAAATGCCAGTTACTTCCCGCACACGCCGGTCACATGCCACACATCCCGCACACGCCTGTCACACACCACACACATCCCGCACACGCCAGTAACACGCCACACACATCCTGCACATGACACACACACGCCACACACATCGCGCACATGCCACACACACGCCACACACATCCCGCACACACCAGTCACATGCCACACACATCCCGCACACGCCAGTCACACGTTGATATAGGTGGACAGCAATTCTTTGTTTACACAATAGATTTTACTTTATGTTTTTATTGTGGAAGCTTCACCCTCTTTACCCTGCACTGAGTACTGGTCACTTACATAGATTTTACATACACACACATCACAGACACCAAGACACACATATATACATACACACATCTACACAAACACACATATACATATATATATATATATATATATATATATATATATATATATATTCATACACACATTACAGACACACACATCTATACATACAGTCACATCCCTATACACAAATTCCACACACACTTCTATACATACAGTCCCATCCCTATACACACACACATTGCACACACACATCTATACATACAGTCACATACACACACTTACTTGTTTGCAGTACAGCCCTCAGGTAGTCCAGAAGTCTCAGGAGGACATGGTGGAGGAGGAAGGGAAGCTTCCAGTCATGAGCCACTCCCAGCCGGCAGTGCAGACACCCCACTGTGGAAGCAGCTCTGTGGAGCTGTGAGGAGATCGTGCTGTACGATGCTACCTATCTCATGTCATGATCCTGGGAGCCCGGCAGGAAGTTTCTGTTTGTTGCTGGCCGGGCTCCTAGGAAGAGTGGCCCCGTAGTTCTGCCACTGATAAAAACTAAGGTAGCTCTTCCTACTCAGGCAGAATAGCGAGCAGAGGCCAATCTTCACTCTTTCAAAAATTACCCATCCCCTTTCCTCCTGGACCCCGGGCGTTCAGAGGCAAGAGCGCTGGGTCCGCTGCTCCGCGTGCCGGCGTGAATGTTATGTTACTGCAGGCCCGGTCAAGGCATTTTTGGTGCCCTAGGCACGTACAGCCAATGGCGCCCCCCACCCTCCGCTCCCAAAATAAGTGCCCCCCCCGAATTTTTCCCCTCCCCCCGCCCGGCCTCTCCCCCTTGCCCCATTTCCCCCCCCCGCCCATTACTCTCCCCCCCTGCACCGTCGCCCCTGCCCCCATTTACTCTCTACTTAGAAATTTTAAGTTACTGCACCAGGGGGTTGTGGGGCTAACAAATTTTTTCACCCCACTTTGTGAATGCGGATGTTTTTTTTTAATAAAAAAACTTCTTTTTTGTATAATTTTTGACATTCCACTAGACCCTCCCCATCCCCTTGCAGTCATGCAAAATGAAAATCAGCCTGCAAATTTACTTTTTCAAAAGGCTCCCCACTTTGAAGTGAAATCCCCCAAAATTAATTTATAAAAATAAAACGAAAATGGAGCAAATCTCCCGACGAATGTTTGTTACTAAAAAAAACCACCCCCAAGCCCAAAACTATTATATTAAGGATCAAAATCCCACAGCCTGCAACAGCCAAAAAATGTGATCAGTTGTACAAGGCTCTGAAGCGTTTATTACTCATAAGGGACCAATAGTTGGTTTGATTTCTTTTTTTATTTTTAAATTTTTGAAAAAATATAAGTAATTTCACTGAATTCATTTGTGGCTCACAAAAAAGGCCTTTTGTTTTTTACGTCCCTTTACTTTCCCCCTTTTTTCTCCCTCCGGTTTTGCCCCTCTGTGATTTCTCCCGGTCAAAAAAGTCCAGCGATGGGACACAAAAAAATTTAGAATCTCCATTTTGCAACTCCCCTTTTTTAGGGATATAAGCCCCAGTTGAAGGTATATATGTCCCCTCTTGGAAGGTGTATATATAGTCCGATCAGTTGAAGGTTTTTTATTGCCCCCTAGTCAAAAGCTTTAAAAAAATATTGTTTTCTTAGAAGCGATATATAAATATGGGTCATCGGCAGGTATATAGATATAGTGTCACTCTAGAAAATATATGTTTAGGGGGACAAGGCGGATATATAGATATGGGGGTACAAAGGGGAGGATTATAGATATAGGGGGAACAGGCGTATATAAGATATAGGGCACAGACGTATTTTATAGTATAGGGGGCACCAGGCGGCATATATAGATATAGGGGGCAAAGGCAGTATAAATAGATATTGGGGGAAAGGCAGTATTTATAGATATAGGGAGCACCCCGGGGGAAATAATATATATAGGGGGGACACAGGCAGTAATTAGTATAGGGGGCCACGGCGGGATTATAGTTAGGGGGCAAACAGGCAGGCATATATGATTAGGGGGGACACAGGAGGCATATATAGATATAGGGGGCCACGGGGAGGCTATTAGATATAGGGGGAACGGAGTTTTTAGATTTTTAGGGAAAGGCGGTATATAGTATTGGGGCCACAGGGAATATAGATTAGGGGCACACAGGAGGCATAAAGTATAGGGGACAAGGTGGATATATAGATATAGGGGGAACAGGCATTATATATAGTTTAGGGGGACACAGGAAATTAAAAATAGATATAGGGGGGACACAGGCAGGATATTAGATTGGGGCACACAAACGTATATATAGATTGGGGCCACAGGCAGGCTATATAGATATGGGATCAACAGGGGTTATATAAAATTGGGGGCCCAAAAGGGAGTTAAAAATAAAACATTATTTTCTTCCTTTCTTCCGGCCGCGCTCCTCTTCTGTCAGCGGCGCGGTGACCTCACTTCATCGTGGCGCTACCCAGCTGACAAGCACGGGGCTGCGGCAGGTCATCAGCGCTATGAGGCAGCGGCCTGGAGCCCGGCGAGGTTCGGGGCCGCTGCCTGGCCCTTAGGGACAGGCAGAGGTAGGCGCATAGGCGATCGCCTACCTCTGCCTACTCGTCATCCCGGGCCTTGGTTCCATCCCAGCGGGGCTAGGAGCTGAAATACTGGGCTAGCAGACGTGTGCCCGTGGCAGCTGCTTTTGTTTTGCTACCCCGGTAGCTACGCACCTGGCTATATTGTAACTACTCACAACTACTCAAAACAGACCTTTCTTTGACAACAGTGAGCACACTGTAGGGAAAACCTACATAAATTGCAACACTAAACATTTTGTGTACCCTGTCAGTTGCAAATATGGAAGGGTTTAACAATATGTTGGGTGTATTAGGGGTCATCTAAAAAATTCGTATCCGTAGGCATTTATCAGATACCAACAAAGGGGTTGTTTAAATGTTCTTGTTTTAAAAGAAATTCTCTAAAAGGGCGGGCCCGCGACTTGCCTTTTCTCGTAAATAGGGTTTAAGAGGGTAGTAGTTTCCCCAAGGGGGGAGGGGATTTTGTGGGGAAAACCCTTCTGGCAAGGAGGCTGGTGGTTCTTTCCCCTTGATAAAAGGGGGTCCCGTCAGGTCTCAATACGGACGGATATTCAATATCTTTTTTAGGTATTTTGCGGGGTTTTTTGTTTTTTTCTTTATTTTTCGTTTTTTTTGTACTTTTATTTGTCACGGTTTTAATAGCTTTTTGAAATTACTTTTTTTTTTTATGAGCTATCTTTTAAAGTGGGTCTATTTAAGAAACTCCTTTAGGAAATCACCCTTTTTAACCATGAGAAAGGGTAATGTGACCGAAAACGGTGGTTTCTAACAACTGGGCGGGGACCTAGTTTGCTCTGGGGTCTCGGGGGGGGTTTTACGGGGATAAATTCTTTGTTGCTAGGCTTTGTTTTTTATCAAATTTTTTAAATTTAAAGAAGAATTTTTTTAAAGATCCCTTTTTTTTCCCAGGGTTTCTGCCTGAAGGGTTTGAAAAATAAGTGGTTAATTATTTGGCTGTACTGCAATCTAGGGGGGTTTGGGGGCCCGGGAAAACCTTTGCTGCCCAACCCCAAAAATGTATAATCCCGGTGGACTACTTTTTGCTGAAGCTTTGAATGAGGTGAGTTGTTTTTCTTGGCCCTTGATTGTTTACAAGTCTTTTTCTTTCGTGCTCCCTCATGCAATTATTTTTTGTGCTTATTACCCAAACTGATCACTTTGGTATTTTATTTTTTCCTTTTTGGATAAATAAAAACGTTACACCCCGGGGGTTTATTGTTCAATATACACGCAGAAAAAAATAGGGCGGCAGTTATTTTTCAACGGAGCCACAGGTGGGGGCCACATGCCCGTTAATGTTTTGAAAAAAACAGATCAGGATCTAAGGCCTCTCAAGCAAAGGGTTTAAAGGACCTTGGTGGGACTGATTTACAAAAAGAAAAAATTGAACTTTCACATAAACCCCCGGGGGCCCAACGCTTAAAGAAAATTTCCAACTACCCAAATACTCAGTTTGGTTTGGGGATAAGTGGTTTGAATTTTGAGAAAACTGTTATTACAACTAATGGAGTAGTGTTGACCCGATTATTATCGAAAAAGGGGTTGGGGTAAAAAAATCCGGCCCCCAAGGTTTTTTTTTGGGGGTGATTAAAAAATTTTTAGATCTTTTGGCGAAAATTTAAAGGTTTAAAATCGGGTGCATTCATCTTTTAAGTTTGCGCCATTTTCGGCGTTTCCCTGAAATTTTTGGGGCCAGAAAAATTCAGTTTACAAAATGAGAAGGGTGAGTTTGTGGGTGCGACGTCATGATGGGATGTGATGGTTTTGCGATTTGGCTGGAAAAAAACCTTAACCTCTTTTTACATAGAACAGCCTCAGTGTTCTCAGCGTCTCATGGGATTTAGGACATGCGCTCTTCCCTGTGGCCAAACAGCTCGGGAAATTTTTAAATTCTATTTCTGAACAGGGAAACCCCCCTACTATTAGCTGTGTTTCCTTAAAAATTTAAAGTTAGATTGAGTTTGGAAGTTTTTTATGTAGTTAGGTGGGAAAATTTTAAAGGAGCATCTACCGTGAAAATTTTCTCGAGGGGGGGGGGGGAGGGTGGGGGCCCGCGGGCGAAAAGACAAGTTCTATAAAAAACCTGGATAATTTTCCCCAAACCAAGACTTAGTTTTAGACTTTTGCCGGGAAAATTTTCTTTATTATTTAATAGTTTGTATTAAAATTTATTTTTGGATATTGGGCAGCCTAAACTTTTTAGGTTTACACTTTATTTTTGTAACTGCGGGTCTCTGGGGTTAGGTGAAAAAACCCCAAATTTTTTATTATCAGTATACTTTCAGATAGGTTTTCCCTTTTTTCAATTTTACCCATTCCACCTTTGTTCATATATCCACATTGCACTTAAATCTGAAAACAGCAATTTTATAGTCACCACAGGTGAATTGAAAGGTGCAAAAAATACCGTGTATTATACAAAAACATAACAGATACGTGTTTTTTGACTTTGGCTCACTATAGCTTTTTTCCCATTGACGCAGCTTGCACGTAAATCTGAAAACAGCAATTTTTATAGTCACCACAGGTGAATGAAGGGGCAAAAAATTACGTGTATTATACGAAAACATAAAAAGATAGTGTTTTTTACTTTGGCGCATACAGCTTTGTTCATTGACGCAGCTTGCACGTAAATGAAAAGAAATTTTTTATAGTCACCACAGGTGAATTGAAAGGTGCAAAAAATACATTATTATCCAATACATTTCAGATGGTTTTTTTACTTTGGCGCACTACGTTTGTTCTTTTGGCGCTTGCACGTAATCTGAAAAAGCAATTTTAAGTCACCACAGGTAAATAAAAGGGTGCAAAAAAAACTTTTTTATCGTAATTTCAGTAGTGTTTTTGACTTTGGCGATACAGCTTTTTTTATTGACGCAGTTGCACGTAAATCTGAAAACAGCAAATTTTATAGTCACCACAGGGGGAATTGAAAGGTGCAAAAAATCCCTTTTATCCGAAAACATTCAGATTCGTGTTTTTTGACTTTGGCGCACTCAGCTTTGTTTATTGACCCCAGCTTGCACGTAAAATCTTAAAACAGCAATTTATAGTCCCCACAGGTGAATTGAAAGGTGCAAAAAAATACATTATTTTACGAAAACTTTTCAGTTTAGTGTTTTTTGACTTTGGCGCACTACAGCTTTGTTCATTGACGCAGCTTGCACGAAAATCTGAAACAGCAATTTTATAGTCACCACAGGTGAATTGAAAGGTGCAAAAAATACCTTTTTTACGAAGAATAACAGATACGTGTTTTTTTGACTTTTGGCCACTACAGCTTTGTTCATTGATGCAGCTTGCACGTAATTATAAAAACAGCAATTTTATAGTCACCACAGGTGAATTGAAAGGTGCAAAAAAATACATTTCAGATACGTGTTTTTTGACTTTGGCACACTACAGCTTTTTTTCTTTTGGGACGTAGCTTGCAGTAAATCTTAAAAACAGCAATTTTATAGTCACCACAGGTGAATTGAAAGGTGCAAAAAATACCGTGTATTATACGAAAACATAACAGATACGTGTTTTTTGACTTTGGCGCATACAGCTTTGTTCATTGACTCAGCTTGCACGTAAATCTGAAAACAGCAATTTTTTTTTATTAACTGTTTTTTTATTGAAACATAGTAATTTAACCATGCAAATATTTCAATTATGCATATAAGATTATTATAACCTTGGATACAAAAATGATTCCCATAAATTGTACATCAAAAGTAAGAAGGTAAGACATTTAACTGAGAACATCAAAGTTATGTGTCTAATGATGAAAGCACTAGAAAGATGTGAAAAAACATCCGTTTTTTTGCAGCATTAACACAAGACACCACACATGAGGGGAGGGGGGAGGTCGATTACTCTATCACAGCCTCTCATCTAGTCATCTTTTGCTAGGTTAGTTTAAGAGATTGCTCTAGTAGCTCTCATTAACCCTCCAAGGTAACATAATGATGCCACCACTGCCAAATGGCCCCAAACTTCTCTAGGAAATTATTCAAGAGTGCTGTCAGATGCTCCATTGTTCTTATGTGTCCAACCCTGACCCTCAGCTCTTCTAATGTTGGAGGATTAATGCTCCTCCAATGGCTCGAGATTAAGCATCTTGCTGCTGTTAACAGATAAATGATTAGCTTCATGGTGTATTTACCGCTGTGTATAGGCAAGACATTGAACAAGCAGAACAACGGATCATTAGGCCCAAGCACCCCTGTTACCTCATAAATAAGTCCCCGTACCCCTTTCCAGAAACCTCGAATCTTCGGACATGTCCAAAATATATGATATATATGTCCACGAGGAGCGTAACATCTCCAACAGACATCTGGAATTGCCGGGTTCAGTTTGTGTAGCAGTGTAGGAGTATGATACCAACATGTCATAATTTTATAAATATTCTCCTTATAAATGCTACATGTGGAAGTTTGGGTCACATTTTTCCATATAAGATTCCAGGTTTCTAGTGGAATGGGCTCCCCTATGTAATTTTCCCATGTGTCCATATAGCTATGGTGTATTGGTACCTGTGGGTCTGGATATAATGATATATTATAAATATCAGAGATGAGCCCTCTTGTCGAGACTGTCAGCTTACACAAAATTTCAAACCTTGAGGGAGTGGAAACTCTATCTGAGCGAAAAAGGTGCTGCATGAAATGTTTGATCTGCAAGTATCCATATTGGCAGTTGTTTGGCAAAGTATATCTCTCCTGCAGGGAACGAAATGGCAGTAATTTGAGTGTTTTATAATCAATTAAATCTGCTAATCGGAATAACTTATTGTCAAACCATGGTTTCATTAAGTTATTTCCCATTGCACTGGGCATCAGTGGATTAAATAGAAAAGACACCATGGCTGAAGCTGCCGAGCATAACTTGAATTTATATCTACATTTTAGCCATATTGCCTTCGTGAGAGCCATCGGTCCCAACAGGACAGCATCCGTCTGCACTGAGGCCTCAGACCACAACAAAGAGTTGGGATGCACATTCTGAAGCCATAATTTTTCAATTTCCGCCCAGCGTGAATAAGCGTGTAGGGATGACCATGCGGGGATTCGTCTCAGATGGGTGGCCCAATAGTATTTGACTATATCGGATACCGCTAGGCCCCCTTTGTGTTTACTCGCTTGTAAAACTGATTTGGCCACTCTATGGCGCTTATAGTTCCATATGAACCTCAAGAAAGTAGCTTGAAGGGCCCTAAGGTCACCAAGGGGAACTGCAACTGGGAGAGTTTCAAATAGGTATAGAATTTTTGGTAATAAAGTCATTTTTTATGGCCGTTATTTTCCCCAAATCAAGCAGGGGCAACGACTTCCCATTTTAGCAGCAAATTCTTCATCTCTAGATACAGCCTCGGAAAATTTTGTCCATATAAGGATGCGTAGGATTTTGTGATTGAAACCCCCAGATACTTCAGGGAAACCTCTTTCCATTTATATTGATAATTAGACTGAAGAAATAAAAGCTGATCCCGAGGGATTCCCACTGGGAGGGCCTCTGTCTTGTTATTATTTATTTTATAACCTGAAAGATGGAGAAATCCGTCCAAGAGAGCATGTAAATTTGGAAGGGTAATATGAGGGTTCGTTATGATAAGTAAGATATCATCTGCGAAAAGTGACAATTTAAATTCTCGCTCCCGGACCATTACCCTTTGAATAGATGGATTTAAGCGGATGGCAGCTGCTAGTGGTGCAACGCACATGACAAATATTAATGGGGATAATGGACATCCCCATGTCCATTGAATATTAATTAGTGGTGAGGAGCTATGCGGTAGTTTAACTGTCGCTGTGGGCACAGAGTATAATTGACCTAGAGCTCTGTAGAAAGACCCAGATATACCAAAATGTCTTAGGACTGAAAACATAAACGACCAATTTAACCGATCAAATGCTTTCTCTGCATCTAATCCCAAAATCAGCGCTGATTTTCCCTGTTTGTTGATAATATCTATAAGATTGATGATTCGACGCGTATTGTCTTCCCCTTGGCGGTTTTATACGAACCCTACTTGTCTTTTGTAAAAATGTTTGGTAGCCACACTGCCAATTGTTGGCTTGTTTAATTTTGTAAAGATTTTTAGATCAGGGTTGAGCAAAGGCAATGGGCCTGTAGTATGACACCTCCAGGGGGTCCTTTCCTGGTTTTGGTATGAGGGTAATATATGAGTGTAAAAATGAGGAAGGTACTGGGGTTCCCTGCAGGATCACATTAAAGAGCTGTAGGAGATATGGAGAGAGGTCATTTTGAAAAAAACTTGGTAATACAGGTATGTTAGCCATCTGGTCGGTGATTTTCCCTTGGGGAGTCGTTTGATTACCTCTAGAGCTCTTCCTCGTTGATTTTTAGTGTTTAAGGCATTTACTGCCTCTTGGGTTAACCTGGGTAAATTACAGGAGGATAGAAAATGATGCAATGTAGAATTTATCTTGCGTTGGTCTTTAGGACGTGTATCTGGGAGAGCATATAAGTTAGAAAAATAGTCATAAAAAAGTTGTGCAATAGAGTTAGGATCATAGGTAACGTGGCCTCTGGTTTTAGGGCTTGGGGGGTTCGTTGAGAAGTATG
>JAODAL010059944.1:0-21172 GCA_025379985.1 Phyllomedusa bahiana | reverse complement strand
CAATAAAATTGTTTTTTCCCGGGATATACGGAAAACCCCTGCGTCAATGAACAAAGATGTAGTGCCCCAAAAGCCCAAAAAAACACGTACTTTTTATGTTTTTTTTTTAAATAAAACGGTATTTTTTGCATTTTTTCAATTCACCTTTTGGTTTGACTATAAAATTTTGGCTTTTTTTAAGTTTACGTCAAGCGCGTCAATGAACAAAGCTGTATTGCGACAAACTCAAAAAAAACACTATCTGTTATGTTTTCATATAAAACACGAAATTTTTTGCCCCTTTTAAATTTTAAACCTGTGGTGACAAAAAAATTGCTTTTTTAAAAGTTTTAAACATGCAAGCTGCGTCAATGAACAAAGCAGGGTCGCCAAAGTAAAAAAACCCTTATCTAAAATGTTTTGGGGATAAAAAAAATGTATTATTTTTGCACCTTTCATTTCACCTCGGGGTTGATTTAAAAAAATTGCGTTTTCAGTTTTACTTCCCAAGATGCGTCAAGAACAAAGCTGAAAGTGCCCCAAATAAAAAAACACGTATCTTTTAAAGTTTTCAAATAAAAAGGTATTTTTTTTGCACCTTTTCAAATTCACCTGGGGTGCCTATAAATTGTTTGGGTTTAAATTTACGTGAAAGCGGGCTTTCAATCCAACAAAGCTGAAGTGCGCCAAAAAAAAAAAAACCACGAATCTGTTTATTTTTTCTTTAAAATTTAAAGGGTTTAATTTTTTGCCCTTTCGGCCCACCGTTTTTGACGGGAAAAATTGCTTTTTAAAAAGTTTTAACGTGCAAGCTGCTTTCCAATGAAAAAAAGCTGTAGGGCCGCCAAAGTCAAAAAACACGTATCAAAATGAAATTGGGATAAAAAAAATGTTTTTTTTTGCACCTTTCATTTCACCTGGGGTGACTAAAAAAATTGCTGTTTTAAGTTTTTCCCTGCAACCCTTGCGTCAATGAAAAAGCGGGTTAGTCCCCAAAAAAAAAAAAAAAACACGTTCTGTTATTTTTTTAAATAAACACGTATTTTTTGCACCTTTCAATTCACCGGGTGGGACTATAAAATTGCTGTTTTCCCAAAATTAAGTGAAAGGGTTGGGATATAGGGAACAAAGGGGGAAATGGGAAAAAATTGAAAATGAACACCTATTTTAAAGAAAAACGAAAATAAAAGTGGATTTTTTGCCCTAACACAAGACCTCCCAGTTACTAAAAAAGGGAGTGTATCCTAATATAAGTTCAGGTTGGGGCCCAAAAACCGGGGAAATATTTAATAGAAAAATGTTAAAAACCCCAAAGATATTGTATACATAAGTCTTGGTAAACCCTTCATCCAGTTTTTCTTTATAGGCTTTTTCTCTTTTTCGCCCCCGCAGGGCCCCCCCCCCTCCCCGCTCCCCCCTTGATTTTAAAACAGCGGTAGATGTCCTTTAAAATTCTTACCTAACAACAAAAATCTTTAAATCTCTAACAAACTAAATGAAAGGGAAACACAGCTAAAAAGTAGAGGTTTCTCTGGGGCAGAAATAAAAAATAATTTCGCGAGCTTTTTTGGCCAAAAGGAAAGAGCGCACGTCCTACTCCAATGAGATTGCTGGGGAGACACTGGGGTAAAACGGAAAATTGTTTGTTCTATTTTAAAACGGGTCAGGGATTTTTCCGGGCCAACGCAACCTTTCCCCAAAACCAAAAGTCATGACTTTTCGCACACACATCCCCCCCTGCTCTATTCTATAACCCTTTTTTGCGGGGCCTCCAACATTACAGGAAGCGCCGAAAATGGCGCATCTATAATAGATGATGCACCAGATTTAGCCTTAATTATTGCATGATCTAAAAAATTTCGATCACCATAAAAACCTTGCCGATTTCAACTTTGTCAATAATAATCGCTCAACACTACTCCTTATATGAAAGATTTCTTGTCCTAGTTTTTTTCTTGTACTCAATCTAATGTCGGGATGACAAAAACTGCTACAACTAATACTCTGCATATTGGGGATATGGGAGCTCAAAAAGTAAAACAAATCCCAATCTACCTATAATAGCCCTATAGCATTGTAAAGAGGACAAGTCCTTAAAGGGAAGCTGTCAGCTGGTTCAGGCTGCCCAAACAACTTAGCAGCATGGAACAGCTGCAGGTGTCCTGATCCCAGCCATGTGACTTGTACCACGAAATAATGTAGCATTTCAGAGTAAAGTACTGGGCCAGGTATGGGGAGAAACCGCCATGGCCGGCAGAAATGAGTCCAATGTGCAGCTTTTCCCAACCTCCTTAACTTGACTGACAGCGCTCTCCCATAGTGAAAGAGCTGTCATCTCTCCCAGTCATGGTGGCTTCTCCCCGTACCTTGTCCAGCATTACTGGGTGTTTTATCCTAAAATGCTGCAGCAAGGTACAACCCACATCACTGGGATCAGGACTAGTGTTGAGCGATTTTTATCGACAAAGTTGAAATCGGCACGGTTTAATATTAAGGTGATCGAAATTTCCAGATCATGCATAATTAAGGTTAAAATCTGTGAGCATCATCTATAAGATCGCGCCTTTTTCGGCGCTTCCTGTAATTTTGGCGGCCAGCATATGAGGATAACAGAAATAGAGCAGGTGAGATGTTTTAGTGTGCGACGTCATACTGGGATGTGTATGGTTGCGATTGGCTGGAAAAATCACATGAGCCCTCGTTTTTACATAGAACAGCGTTCCGTTTAACCTCAGTGCTTCAGCGTCTCATAGGGGATAGGACCTGCGCACTGCCTGTGCCCAAACACTCAGCGAATTAGTCTATTTTCTGCACAGAGAAACCTTTACAATTCGCTGTGATCCGTCCAATTTAGTTTAAATTAGAGATTTGAACATTTATATGTAGATTAGCTAGAGAATTTTAAAGCAGCATCTACCGCTGTAAATTCACGGCGGTGGGAGCGGGGGGGGGGGCCCGCGGGCGAACACAGACAAGCTCTATCTATAAAGAACACTGGATAAAGTTCACCAAGACTAGTGTAGACATTTATGGAATAACTTTATTATTAAACAGTTTTGCTAATGAAATATATTTCCTGGATATTGGGCAGCCTGAAACTTATATTGGCTAAACATCATTTCTAGTAACTGCAGACCTCTTTGTTATGCAACACTCCACTTTTATTATCATATACATGTCAGATAGGTGATCAATTTTACCCAATACACCTGTGACTGTTGATATATCCACCTTGCACTTAAAATTACAAACCAGCAATCTTGTTAAGTACAGCACAGTAGTTTGAGTGAAAGGTGCAAAAAATTACCATATTATATCCAAAACATAACAGTTACGTGTTTTGTTGACTTTTGCGCACCCAGCACTGTTCATTACGCAGCCTCTACGAAACTCTTAAAACAGAAATTCCCCCTTTAAATATTCACCACAGGTGATTGAAAGGTGCAAAAAATAACGTATTATTATATCAAAACATAACAGTTACGTTGTTATTTTGACTTTTGCGCACCCAGCACTGTTCATCTGACGGCAGCATCTACTAAATCTAAAACAGCAATTACTATATTCACCACAGGTGAATTGAAAGGTCAAAAAAATACAGTTCATTATATCCAAAACATAACATTACGTGATTATTTGCTATTGCGCACCAGCCTATCATTGACGCAGCATCTAAGTAAATCTTAAAACACAATTCTATATTCACCCAGGTGAATTGAAAGGTGCTAAAACAAACAGTTTATTAATATCAAAACAATAACAGTTACGTGTTTTTTGACTTTTGCCACCCAGCAACAGTTCATTGACGCAGCAACTACGTAAAATCTTAAACAGCAATTCCATATTCACCACAGTGAATGAAAGGATCAAAAAAACCGTTTATTTATATCAAAACATAAAAGTTACGTTTTTTTTGACTTTTGCGCACCCAGCACTGTTCATTGACGCAGCATCCTACGTAAATCTAAAAACACAATTCTATTTCACCACAGGTGAATTGAAAGGTGCAAAAGTACCGTTTTATTATACCAAAAAAAAACAGATACGAGTTTTTTGGACTTTTGACCACTCACGATTTGTTGATAGACACCATGCAGGTTAAATTTGAAATCCAGCAATTTTGTTTTGGATTTAGAGGGTTTGAGAATAGCTGTGATTTCCGTCTTTTATAAGAGACTTTCCAAAAACTATTCATACCTTCTCATATTTTTATATTTCTGAACATGGGGAAGGGGGGGGCCCGAAATGCAGGTGGTAAGCGAGCAAAGAGGGGGGTAGCACAAGGAGGAAGAGGTACGAGAGAAGGTGCTCCTTCCAGTGCTGGGTGACAACACCATGCCACGATCGTCAGATGCAGGACCGTCAGGCTACATCGCAGGTCAGGGCCCTGAATCACAGTAACGTACAGCATCGCCAATCTGTCCTTCAGTGGTTAATGCAACCTGCATCTAGCAGTCTACCTCCTCGACCTCCAGTCACGGCCACAAATGTCGTCATCAGCATCATCAGCATCCCGTCCAACATGAAGCAGCCCAATGTCAACTCGTGTATATCCCCACCACTGTGGATAAATCCATTGTCTGAAGACCCTCTGGATGAAAAATGCGGTTGGGTCAACGGCATGTAAAAGATCAAGAGCCAAAAAGATGATATTTCTCTGCTCTGACGCCCTTACTGATGCCCATCATAGGAGTGAACGAAGCCGGTCAATCGGAAAATCCCGGCGGATCGGCAACGCCTTGCAGTGCCCCCATGCTTGTAGCCCGCAGCTTCCTGGATGCAGAAAGTCAGGACGACCAAGTCACCTGTGTTGATGATGATGATGATGACGACAGTGCGGATCCAACCTGGTCTTTTCCGCAAATTTGCTTGCGAGCGCATCATCAAGTGGAGAGGAGGAAGACGATGGGTAGTGTCAATATGGGTCCCGCCACAAAAAGGGAGAGGGCGGTCGCAGAAAGTCCGCTGATATGATTCCGCCAGCCACTGGTCAGCGCAAACCCCGCTCCTCGCTTATCGCCGTCAAAAAAAGGTCTCAGGACCTCTCAAGCCTGGGCCTTCTTTGAAGGCAAGCCTCTGATTCCACCACGATGTCATATGCCCCTTTGCCGTAAACGCAAAGTAGAGGCAATAACCTCAATGTTAACACCACCAACTTGTCTAGTCACAAGCAGCGATGCATGAGATAGAAATGAGGGAACACTTGGCCAAAAAAGCCAGAACCGACGCCAGGCCACCAACCACTGTCACACCCTCGTCTCCGCCTCACTCCTCCTCCGCCACCACCAAGCGTTCCTCAGCTCCCATGATCCACTCAGAGTCTTGATTACAGAGATCAGCCTCCCTCTCAGCCCCACCAACGCCCGAGTTACTCACCAGCACCACCATAGAACCCATCCTACCCCGTCCTCCTTCCGCCAATTGACGACCTTGCACGCCCGTACACGCGGGCCACACTAGCAGCCAGCCTTCTGTCTTCCAGGTTTGTGAGCAAAGAAAACACTTTAACAACCCAAACCACCCCAAAGCCAAAAGCCGAATGTCGGCATTGCCAGGCTTTTGGCCTTGGAAATGATGCCATTCCGTCTGTGGACACAGATGGGTCCGCCACGCCAATGGCCCTCGCCTGCCCCAAAAACCAGATGCCGACAGGCAATTTCTTTGCCAGAAAAGCCGTCCCTGCCCTGGCCAGCACATGTCATCTAAAATTTCAAGCGCGTTTGTCTGCATCTGTGGTCCGAAAAGTCCATCTCACCACCGACACATGGACCGAGTAGCTCGGCCAAGCCGCTATTATCTCTGTGACAGCTCACTGGGTGATGCTGGGGATGTCTCTGGGGGACGGTGGCTCTCAGGTCGGTGCACGCTCTTCCAAAACCGCAGGGATGGTGCAGGGCTCTTCCTCCCAAGGTCCTCTGTGGCAATCCGTGCCCAGATGACACCAGGCCGTGTTGAAATAATCGCTTTAGAGACCGACCACACACAGTCAGGAGCTGTGGACGGCTCAAAGCAACGAGACCGCGCGCTGGCTGGTGACAAGGACCTTGTGCACAGGCAAGGTGGTGTGCTATAATGGCGAAAATCGCTGGCCGGCCTTAAGATGGTAGGCTGGAGCACATCCCATTGCTGCAACATGTCATGAACCTTGTCTGTCCATAAAATTTCTAAAGAGCTACCCGGGTCTGGACTGCCTGCTGAAAGAAGGCTCGAGGTCTGAGTTACGCACTTCCGCCGTTCAGACACCCTGCTACGTCCCGCCTGCTGCATTGCAGCGTCAGCTCGCCTGCCCCCGTCAACCGTCTCATTGTGACCGTGGCAACACGCTGGAATTCCACCCTCCACATGCTCCAGCGATTGGGCAGCAGCGAATGCATTACGCCAGTACGAATGATCACATGCCTGACAAGCAGCCGGTACGGACCTCGGGTGGTTGAACCACCGAGAGTGGAGGGCAGTGAAAGAGCTCTGCACTAAATAAAAAAACATCCTTGCCATTTTGAAGAAGCCCCAAAATGTCCAGTGCGGACAATACCCATGTCAGCATGAGCATTGTGGGTGATCTTAGTTCTGGAACGATCGTTGGACACTCTGAAACAACAGTCCCGCCAGCGACGGAGGAGGAGACGGACACAGATGCGACACGGACCTTTCTCTCCGTCAAATCCACAAGGCCCAACAGTTTCACCAAAATTCATCGGTACTACATTAGGCAGTGGTTCAGGGTCCAAGCTATGCAAGGTGGAGCATCCAGCTCTCAGTGGTGCATCAACTCAGGCTAAGTCAGGCCATTTGTTGAAAGCTGTCCGGAGGCAGCGGAGAGAGGAGGAGGAGGAGTATTCCTTGACACCGATGTTACCGACGTCCCTTCCTAGAAGAGGTTGGCGCGAATTTGAGGCGGCGGAGAAGATCATTTGCTAGTGCCCCTCGACCCAAGCTTGGGAAATCAAGGCTCCATCTCTCACATGAGTACTTGGAATGCTCCATTTCCTCCAACATGACCCTGCCATAAGGCCATCAAAGATGAACAACAGTCACTGGGTGGCCACCCTCCTGGATCCCCGGTACAAAACACAAATCAGCACTTTCCTCCACCACCCAAATAGAAAGTAAATGCAGGAAATGGGAGACCTTGCTGATTGATCAACTGGAGACATCTGTTGCGTCTGCTTCACGTTCCCAAATGTCACGGTGGAACAACATCAGCGACGTGACAGCAAGTAGAAGTGCCAAGTAGGCGTAAGCGGCAGCAGCAGCAAGGTGGCAGAAGTCCCCTATGGGGGTTACCTCTGCAATCTTTGTTTACCACCTCACCAACGCAGCAATGCAGGGCACACATCAACACAAGAGATCAGCTTAAGAACATGGTGCACGACAATCTGCTCTCAACACCGATGTTTTTGCATGTGTTCCGACCCAATAGACTTCTGGGATCCAAAATGGACGAATGGCCCAGCTGCTCGTCACGCCATAGATGTGTTGTCCCTGCCCAGCAGCTAGCGCATATCTAGAGGCCGGACCTTCAGCACAGCTGGAGGAGTCATTACAGACAACCAAACCGGCCGTTCCACAGATAATGTTGATCGTTTGTCTTTCATCAAGATGAATCAGGCATGGATCTCTGATGATGTTGTGGCCCCATTGCCGAGGTCACCGATGTAGTTGCATCTACTTCAAATTCCTTTTGCAAACAGAAATGGACCTCTTGAAAACTTTTTTTTAAAATGATCATTTCTTACTGCAATTTTTTATTCCAGGCTGTGCCCCAGACAGGTAAAGTCAATCCAGTGAAACTAAAATGGTGGTTGAAAGACTCCTTTTTCTGGCAACTTTTATAATGTGTGGGGTCATGCAGGTTTGGGGCTCATGCAGTGGGCCCAGGACAGTATAGTCAATGCCATGAAACTAAAATGGTGGTAGAAAGGACTCCTTTTTCCGGCACTTTTTAAATGTGGTGGGTCATGCAGGTTTGGGCTCATGCTGTGGGCCCAGGACAGGATAGTCCAATGTCCAGTTCAACTAAAATGGTGGTTAAGACTCCTTTATTGCTGCACTATTTAAATGTGGGGTCAAGCAGGTTTGGGGCACAATGCGCGTTCCAGGTCAGGATATTCAATGTCCAGTACAAGTAACATGTTGGTTCAAATCATACTGCCTTCTGGCACTTTTTAATTTGTGGGTGATGCAGGTTTAAGGGTCATGCTGTGGTATCAAGACAGGGATAGTAAAGGACCTGTGACTTTTTTCTGTGACTTTTATAACCAAAATGTGTTGCCTAAATGTAGCACGAATCCATTTGACTGTTGTGGATGTTAATTTAGCTTCTCCAGCTTGTTTGGGTGTAATAATGAAGGTTGTTGCTCTCCCATAGACTTAAATGGTCATCGCGCATAATCGATGCTCACTATCGAAAAACCTTATCGATAGCGTACGATAGCTGCCGGACTATCTGACTACGATCGATCTCATAGCCAACTGCAAACACCTCAACACAAATCAGGACGCCTAGGTAACAGATTCCTTTGTAAGAGAACCAGGGAAGCATGTCTAAAATTTGACGTTCAAATGGCAAATTTAATGGGCATAATAATAGCCCAAAATGCGCCTGATTTATGAACCTGCTCTACAGTGGGTCATAAATCAAGCGCATTCTAGCGCTGAGACCACATTTCTGGCTCAGGTGAACCACTCTGAAAGTGCTCTAACTGTTCCAACAGTAATGCGCATAGAAATGCCGTAGCGAAGCTAAAAAATCTATAGCTTCGTACAGTTCTAGTGCTCCCCGCCTCCCGCACTCCCCCGAAATCAGGCGCAGTACAAAGTGCCGCGGGCGCTCTGTAATGTGCCTGATATTGGTGTATGGGCCATTTAAAAATGTAGTGAACGGGGCTGCGCTGGATATCGGGCTGAAAAGACGGCAAATATCTGATGCAGCCCCGTTCATACATGTTCCCCCAGTGTCTATTTTAGTAAATACTAGTGTCCACCATGAAATAACAATTCTGGAGCATCTTTCCCTACATTGTTATCTTGTGTGGTTCCCCTGTTATTTCTCCTAGAACTTCACACTGTGGACATTTTTTTCTACCTAAAAGGATTGTCGAAAAGAAGAAAATTAATTTGAAATATTAATTTGAAGTGGGTGGAAAAAAAGAAACTAGTTATACAGTCAAAACGTCTGTTCCTTTTTTCCCTAACTCCCCTCCCCCCAAAAAAAAAAATTCAATAGTGTCTTTGTTTTTTGGGTTTTGTTTTTGTTGGAGTTTACACTGAACAATTAATTGACTTATTATCTGTATCCTGCAGGGCAGTAAGTATACCATGGCCACATAATCACCACTAGATAGTGACTAATATCACTATAACATTACTGACCAAACCAGTATACCAAGACCAATATTACCAATAGCAACAATATACGAGGACCAAATAATACCACCATATATCGCTACCATCTAGTGACTAATACCACTATACTGTTACTGACCAAATTAATATATCTAGACCAATAATGTCGATAACAACAAAATGCAAGGATCAAATAATACCAACACACACTGACCATATATCACCACCATAAACAGAAAAAATAAAACCGTTGTAATTTTACTAAATATAAACCACTACACTAAGACCCCTATTACTGCCATACAGTGACCATAAAATGGCAAATACCAGTGTACACAGGTTTCTGCAGACTGTATATTACCTCCATGCAGTGACAATATAGTGGTAGATAAAAGTGTAAACAGGCTCTGCAGACTGTATATTACTGCCATACAATGCCCATATAGTGGTAGATACCAATGTTCACAGGCTATGTAGACTTTATATTACTGCCATACAATGCCCATATAGTGGTAGATACCAATGTTCACAGGCTATGTAGACTTTATATTACCTCCATACAGTAACCATATAGTGGTAGCTAACAGTAGTACACAGGCTCAGCAGCCTTTTATATTTACGTCAATACAGATAACCATATAGTGTGTAGATAACAGTGTACACAGGCTCAGCAGACTGTATATTACCGCCATACAGTGACCATATAGGGGTAGATACAAGTGTTTTGCAGCCATATAAGTTATTACACTGCAGTTACATTTAGGGACTTACAGGTGACGTCTTACCTGATGAGAGTCATTCTCTTTCCCTTTTCTTTCTCCATCTGGTCCATACCATCATGATGTCTTATCTGATGAGTCATTCCCTTTAACTTTTCTTCTCCATCTGGTCCAGAAAGCCAAGACGACTTCTACCGGCCACAACTCGTCCTTGCAGAATTTACCACACACAAATGTTAGACTTTTCTCTTTTCCAACACTTTCATCCCGATTCTCACCTCAGCAATAAGTCCCCATCCATAGCACCCCACATGGTAATAACCCCAACTAGTGAAAGTGCCCCAAGCTGATTATAGGGCCACATTTGTGCCACTAGTAGGTAGGAACACATCCCATATAGAAGGCAGCCTCCCAAATTAGGCAGGCAGATAGATGCTCCTTTTAGGTTGATTAGACCCTAAAAATGAGTCAGATAAGTAGGCAGACTCTTCCTATTAAGGAAGTCCCTCTCGGTTATAGGGTTCTCAGTAAGTAGGTACATAGGGCTCCCCTATAGGTACATATATCCCTCAGTAGATTAGTTGGTATATAGGGTCCCTCCATTAGATATGAGGGCATATAAGGCTCCCCCAATAGGGTCATCTCACTAGGCAAGTATACAAGGTTCCCCAAGTAGGTATATATAAAGCCCCCAAATAAGTAGATACATAGGGTCCCCAGGTATACTGTTTGGTATATAGAGCCAAACAATAGGTAGGTACATAGGGTCACCCAGTCGGTAGGTTCATAGGCCCCCCCAATAGGAATGTAATAGGTAGGCCTCCCCAGTAGATAGATAGGTATGAAGGGCCCTTTTTAGTAGGTAGATATATAGGTCCCCTCAGTAGATGAGTAGGTACATAGCCCCCCAGTCAGTAGGTAGGTATATAGAGCCCTCCAGTATGTAGGTAGTAATATAGGGCCCCAGTAGGTATATAGGGCCCCCTTTAGCATGTAGAAATATATGTCCCTCTCTGGTAGGTAGGTATACAAGACCTTCCCCAATTAGGTAGGTAGGTATACAGTGCCACCTGTTTAAAAATAATAGCACCCACCTCTCCCCAGTTCCCTTGTCTAACACCTATTTTAGAATTCGGAGCAGGCGGTATGACAACATCACACCGCATGCTCCAGGATGCCAATTCCAGCGTGTACTAGCCAATAAGCCTAGCAATAGGCTTGTGGCTGTTACAGGCAGTGGACCAGGCATCATATCATTGCATCGCGCTGCTTGCAGCACATCATCTAGAGAGCTCAACGGTTGGGATCGAGGGATCCCAGCCATTGTGTCTGACAGGCAGCAAATTGCTACATTGCTGGTTTTATGTGACCCAGCAATACAGCTGTGTGGCGAGGGTGGCTTGTGGTCCCCCCTGGCTCAGGTGCTTGGTCACAGGTGCGACCGCTGCGACCCCTGTAGTTACGCCACTGGACACACCCCTTTCAAGACTGGAATGGTAACACCCACCTGACTGATTACGACGTATACATTTCTAGGAGGAATAACAAGAGGAATAGCACAAGAGAAGATGCTCCTGAATTATTATTTCACTGGTAACACGAAGATTTACTAATATAGACATGTCAGGAGATGTCTTCAGAGTGGACCCTGGTAGTTCTCTTTTAGTAAATATTTGTATTCTATGAAAAGTAACTAATCTGGAGAACTTTTGCTTTTTTTTTCCTTTTTCACTGTATATCATTGTGACGTTCTTTGATTGTTCTCCCTGCCAATGAATTAATAAACTGACTGATACCATTCCCTTTGCCAATAGGATGCATCCATACACAGTGCCAGACTGTGTCGGCACACACCACATTGGTAAGGGGAATGGTCACATCAAGTTGTCAATTTATTTATATATAACCAGGAGGAATAACATAGGAAAGAGACACAGATTCTGAGGAAAGATGCTTGAGAATCATCATTTTATAGCAATGCAAGTATTTACTAAAATAGACATGCAAGAAGAGCTGAGAGCTCCCCCTCCAACTAACAGAATTTGCTCTTCTTGGTAATTATGTATTATGGGGTGAGGGTAAGCAAGAGTGAAGAGGGACACTTATTTTGCTACATTGAGATACAAAAGCTCTTCTGAATTTATTGAATGCAGCAAAACACTGCATACATTATTTCCTTGCAAGATAGGCCGATAAGTAGCAGACACCTGCAAGAGGAGGAGGAGGATTATGTTACATTTTAACAATTGTAAATCCGAAGTGTTGACAGTCCCTGCAAGCACCTGCATTTATGTAACCATCAAACCGTATTCTTCTCTAACATTCCTGGATTGCCTGAAAATACCAGGCCCTGAATAGCCAACTTCTTACATTGCCAGACAAAAAAAAATCAAAGTCAAGTTCTTGCTCTCACCTCTGCCCTGACCAATGTCAGGCAGCTGCACATGGAATATAACCAGTACAAGCTAAAAAGATTATTGGGTTAAAATTTGACTCCCCGAAAAAACGGCATATAACATGAAAAGCAAGAATTTAGTTCTTTGAATAATTTAGCATTTCCTAGCAATATTTTTGTTTTTCCTTACTAACCAGAGGTTCGACAAAGCTTGTAAAAAAAATTGGGTTCAGGACGTCCTGAAACCAAATTATTTCAGTATGACCCCAAACCTAAACCTAGCCCTAATCCTGACTGTTACCCTAACACTAATCTCAAATTGGGGTTAGCGTTAGGAGTCTTTTTACTGGGTTAAAATGAGATAGATCACTTATTCCATAGCACTTCTGGTCCCACAGTACTGTTACTCCAACATCACTTCCATCTAACGCAACTTCTGGTCCAATGTTCCATACGTAATCCTAATGTGGTGCTGGGCCGGAAGAGATGTCAGACGGAAGTGAAGCAAAAAAAAACGTAACCCCAATTTAGGGTTACTGTAGATAAATATTGCCAAAATTCCATTTAGGCTTACCGTAACCTAAGTGCTTAGATTTGACTTGGATCTATAGCGCCAGAAAAGTCAGGTCCCTTGAAGCAGTTGAGCTCTACCATGAAAGCTTTTTAACCAATGACTCTATCATCTCCGTGCGAGCCTAGAAATACCCTGTACAGAATCCAGGCCTTGAGCTTACAGACAGGCGGCATAACTAGAATTCATAGGACCCCATAGCAAAATCAAATGGAACCCATCACCTAATAACAGACAACTTAATTAGTGCTATTTTTGCTGGTACATCAATGTATACATACTAGAACCATTTTATTATATAACATAATATTAGAGAATCCAGATAGTAGTGCTAGATAGCAAAAAGGCACCTACTTGTTATTCCCTCCAAAAGATAGAATATTGGTGTGGGCACCTTTCTCCAGTTTCTGGTGCTTGGAAGGTCCTTAAAGGGCTATTCTTGCTACAAAGATCATATCTCAGATTATGGGGACAGTAAAAATAAGCACTTTTGTAACTGGGTTGCATTACCTCAGTCACTTGGTATAGTAGATATAAGCTTTTCTGTGCATCTGTTTTCTATTTCTACTGCTGCTAGTCGGGACACGCCCCCTTTTCTGTGATTGGCTAGTCGGGACACGGCCCAAATGGATTCCTCCCTGGACACGCCCCCTGCACTGTGATTGCCTGACTGACATTTTATTCAGCCTGTTGGGATACGCCCCCAGACAGGAAACACCCCGGACACGCCCCCTGCGCTGTTATTGGCTGCCTGAACACTCTGTGTTTACTCCCCTCTGAGCTGTTAAAACCAAAATTACAACCAGCTATGTGAGAGGGCTGCTGGCTGTATACTCATCTCCCAGCTCTAAGGTGAATGGTCTGACTAATTACTGACTGTTTAACTCATAGATCCCTCATATAACATAGTGTTACATTCTGTGCTTCCTCCATATAACACAGTTATACAGTCTCTTGCCTGATAACAGAGGGAGAAAAGGGGGGGCAGTGTGCATTCCTCACATGTGTTTCATCAGTTCAGGCTGTGTGTATATGGGATGGGTTATAGCACATCAAGGAGCTTGTGCAGCCAGAAGCTGAAGGCTCTGCAGACACATGAGAATACTGTAGGAGGCTGTACAGCTGTTCAGACAACCTTCCCCTTCCACTGCTAACACAGAATGATGATGTCACAGCTCTTCAGTGAGGAGAGACACGCCTCCTGGCAGGAGAGACACGCCTTCTGAGAGGAGAGACTCACCCCTGGATTTCAAATTCAATCTCATAGAATTATCTGAAGAGCACGAACAATTCAAACGATAAAACCCCTTTAATTTAAAAGTAACCGTATATTACTCAACTGCATTTCCATTGATGGTCTCAAATAATGAGTCATACAAATGGTCAGGTATTTAATATACAAGAATAATCAAACCACAACCTAATCAAATGAGAGAAATGGAGAGTAAAAAAGCATCCAAGGAATTACTGACAAATGCAAACACCAGCATCCTCACACTACCCTGGTCGGTAATTTCTATGATACTTTTTAATTCCGTTTTTTTTCTCTCATTTGGTTAGGTTGCGGTTTGACTACCATTATGTATAATTTATGACTTTCCTATTCTTTATATTTGACTATTCTTTGTATATTGTGTACCAGACCATTTATGACTCATTACTTGATAGTTATGCTTTCTGTAACCTTTACTTGAGTACTTAAAGGGATCATGAGTGTATCATATTGTAATGTCAATTTTTATTCCTTTGCCTTCTCTCATCATCATGTGTTATTTAATTCCTGTTTATTTTTTCTTTTGTCATAATTTTTTTTTTTTTTTTTTACTTTTGTAAGACATATATTGTATGTTTCCTTTTGGTTAGGTAGATGCTTATTTGACTTTTGTTATATGGCCACTTAATTATTTTAGGTTGATCATCTTTTGTAGGAGCTATAAATTCAGATTATGTTTGCTCTCTTTTCGGCTGTACACTATTTCTTTAAGGGATGGAAAACCATGATGCTCTGCAATTTTCTGTCCCAATATTGTCACAATTTGACTCATAACACTGTATTCTCATAATTGAGTTGTATATGGCCTATGCAGGTGAAAGTTCAGATGTTAATTTTCCCTATATATGGAGCTTTATCTGAGGATTAAGCCATTGAGATACCTTATATAAATCATAGATAGAACACATTTTTTGAGGGTCCTTAAACTTTTAGTTGCCTTGAAGTACTTTGTACCCAGACTATTCTGATATTTTCCTTCAATAAACATAATATGGAATTTTCCTGTATACAGAGAGTTAACAAGAGGACAATGAGGGACATGGAAAGTATTTTGGATTTAAGGATTTTTCATTACTGTCTAATACAAGGATTATTTCTCATACTTTTAATCGAGCAGCATCTAAGGTTCTTACCTTGCTGTAAATCTCATGGAAATTGCAGTTGTATGACCTAAATGGAGAGTGTTTTGTTATTTTTATTTTTAATTGTTTATTTTTTTAAGTTTGTGAAAAATTTGGTTATGAAATTTTTCAAAATAGCAAGAATGATATATTAGTGGAATATTACTCTGGTCATAGAGGTAACTTGCGACTTTTGAACCTCAATGCAAAGTATGTAACAGGATTCCTTATAGATGGGATAGAGGAACCTATTGAGTCCTCTGAAGTTCCACGGTCCAGATGCAATTACAACCTCTGCATACTCCTATAGTTGGACTGGAAAACGCATGCATACTCTTATAAAAAGTACACCCGCCAAATGGGTGGGAAACCTTACAATCTTTACAAGGTAACATATATGTACTACCATATCTTTCAGATTTTGCTCTGTTTGATACAGGGTAATACTTGGTTATTCTGAAATGCTTGCTTAAGATTCATATCTGCCCTTAAAATGGGCCAACATCTTCTCAGGATGTTGAATATTTCAGAAGAGTAACCATCAAATCTGCCAAAATATTTGACAAACTTTTGGGGACTAAACACTCACAAGTTTTCTACTTAGTTCTTCGGTCTTGCAAAGCTCTTTCTAATTAATTTTTGGGTATTTTCTGGCATGAAATATGAAATGAAAAAGCCAGCAAACTCTTCTTTAAATAAGAGATTAACTAATTTTAACTTAATTTTTTTAAAGTTGGAGATTGGTCAGTTTTCCTATTACAAAAGACAATTAGTAGCTTTAGATCTCCTAAGAATATCTAGTTAAATAAGGTCACCATGTTCCAAAAATTTTCATTTCTAGGACATTTTTTTCCTGTATTTCAAGTGTGAATTTCATGCCAATCTGATAGTGACCAAATCTTCAAATAAGACCCTGTCACCATTCCATAAAATCAAAACATTGTTTATACAACAATTCTAAATCCAAAATGTTTGAACTTTTTGTTGATTTGAATAATTTTGTAACAACATTTCTTTAAAAAAAATTGCCATTAATACATACTTTATCATGAATAAAGATTTAAAAAGCAATTTAATTGCAGAGACAACTGGAAACTGTGGAAATGCTGTCGATATAAAGGATCTGGTCAATGAGATCTATAAGAAGGCTGTTCCTCACAGATATGTAACTTGTGTACTCATATTATCCCCTACATAGCAAAGGCCACTTAATAGCAATTTTTTTTTTAATGATATGCTCTTAGCAGATTTTAAAAAGTTTGCGTTTCAACAAAATAAAATGTAGTTAGGAATAATTTGTTCTAGGAGTCTAAATTGGCTTAAAAATGAAAATATCACAATTAAAAAGCGGCTAGTTATTTTGTATTGACCTGACTACCATCATAGTGCAATTTACACTTCACCAAACAGCAAATATTGTATAAAATGAAAGACTGATCCAATACTTGGTTTTTTAAGCTACTGCAAAGTCATAGGACTAAAACCGTTACACTCAAAATAAGTACAGTAAAAAATATCTCACCATTTTTTGGATTTCTTGGATTGCTGTAGGTATTTTGGTTGCTTAGATGTATATGACTTTGGAGGTTTGAATGCTATCACTCCAATCTCTAAAATATATACTGCCTACTTTTAGTGATATGTGATAAAAGGGCACAGTTATGGGCACAGAAGTAGTACCATACTTTGCAAACTTGTACATGAGTTCACTTGAAAAATACTTTACAATAAAACAGGATACTTTTTGTTAAATATATTAGATTTTATTAAAGGTGCACAGATGACTTGACTTATTTGGTTGGGGACAGAGAAAGATTTTACATGTTTTGTTGAAGACATTGGCCATAACACATGAAGCCTAAATTTTACAGCTGAGCACAACCCTAATGAGAAGGATTTTTAGACGTTAGACTAAGGACCACTACTGGGAGGATTTAGACACAACCTTACTTTCAACTAATAGATGCCAGCAGTTTTTGGACTATAACAGCTGTCATCTACTGGAAAAAGTCCCTTACAGTCAGATAAGAAGAAGTAGAAATTGTTCCTACTATGACTCCTATGACAATCAGTGGGAAACCTAATTCAAAAGATTGTTAGATAAAGGTTACCAAAAAACTATACAAGATAGAGGGCTAGAGAAGAAAAGAGAGATAGGAGACCCAAGCAAAAGATTTACGGCCAGGACAGTATTCGGTATCCTTTATTGCCTGATACCATCCTAACTTAATCATATTAAGAGAATTGGAAGACCCCAGTAGAAGATCCAAATCTAATCAAAAAGCCCTATATGTTTTTTATGCCCAAAAAACTGGCAAAAATATAATAGTATCCTCTTGCCCAAGGAGTCAGATTTCAGTCATGTGTCAACGTGGTCACTTTCATGAGTTAAAGAACCTCCATTTTTGCTATATTTCATAGTATCAGGAATAGAGGACCCATTTATACTCCTAAACACATAGACAGACCTTTCTCCAAGAGACTACTATGAGTATAGCTCTGTGTATGATCAAATTAGTCATTTACTTCTTCTTTTCTGTTTTAGCTATAGCTTTCTATGTCAAGATGGTGAATGTATTCATTCTACACATTAATACATATCTTGTATAGTATAAATAAACATGGTAAATCACAGCCTTCAGTGAATGATTTCTACAATCGATCTTTCTGTGCACAATATCCTCTATCAGGAGACTTCGTTCTCCTGAAGAGAGTGGGAAAAAAAGCAATAAGAGTTTTGCAGATTTCATCACCCGGTAAATTCAATAAAAACAATGTTTATTTTATAAGTTCAATAAAGGCAAGAGGGGCATCTCACGGAGAACCTGTGTGCCTTTCACAAGTCAATAGCTGCTCTTCAAACCTCAATATATGTGGATTTGTACTGAACATTAACTCCTAAAGCAATGCACTTAGAGGACCTTACAACCTACTATATATGTTGGTAGGAACAAATAAATATTATCATATAAAACACAACATCAAAGGAAATGTATCTGGCATATAACATTTTTATTCTGTTTTTTAAGACCATACTATAACAGTGTGTGTCTTTTCTGTCCCTCTAACCTGGTTTATAGGAAATGTAATTGAGGTGATGTTCACCATCTTGATAGTAGAGATCACTTCCTGCAGGCAACAGCTCTGGTACTTATCACTTAAAGGGCCGTTCCAATATTGTAAAATGCTTTTCAGGTTTTTAAGTATAGCAGAAAATAGGAAAAAAACAAAACTCATCTTTTGAATCCACTCTGTCCAGTATCGCCCCCACCACTCCCAATGATCTTATGTTCACAGGCTGCAAAGATCTCTTGCTAGATGTACAGCATGTCCCAACTGAGACCTGTGCATGGCTGGTGCTTCACATTAGCATTGATCGTGATGTTATCAGTGGGTACACCAGGATGGTGGTGGTGCTGAAACTAAAGGGTTTAAAAGGCAAGGTTTATTTTTGTTTTCTATTTTTAATCATCTCTGAACAATTGATGAGCATTTTAAGATATTGAAATACCCTTTCAAGGAGGTGTGGACAGATCCAACAGAAACTACACTTTCTAAATTGTCACGTGAACATTACTCATGACATCATCAGCAGGTGCACTAGGATCAGTGGCGGAGGCGCTGGAACAAGTAGATTTAAAAGGTGAGGGCTTTTTTCTATTCTCAATCATCCCCAAATGACTGACACGCATTTTAAGATATTGGAATAACCCTTCAAGGAGGTGTGGACAGATTGTTTCCCCCAGACACTATAGTCACTTAGACCTTCGAAATTGTGAGTGAGGATATAGAGGGAAGTATGATCGGATTTTTTGCCACTATTTCTGGCGTATAATGCCCCTCACTGGGTCCTTTCGGGACGCCCTCCCTTTGGGGTTAGCGCTTATCGAAAGACCACCACTTTAAAAGCGTCAACATGAAGGGCGTGTTGTGGGTTTCTGAGGGCGGGTCTCCCCACATTCGAAAACTTCACGCTGTATAAATGGGGGTGGCAAAGTGAAGCGCATTACAGCTCCGACAGGCGCTATTTCAAGGTGGGGCTGTCTGAGCTGAACAGTTTTTCAGTGGAAGTTAAGGGCAAAACTGTGCAATATTTTTCAGTACACGAATAAAACATCATTTATTATGATGATGAAGTGTGAGGTTACGTCGACTATCGTCATCGGGTCGTAGTCGATATCGCCCATACCTTAAAGTCTATGGGAGAGGGAAAAAACACCTTCTTTTTACCCCCCAAACAGGGCTGGAGAAGCGAATTAACATCCAAACGTCAAGGATACGTGTTTCATCTTTGGGGAAAACAATTAGGTTAAAAAGCCACAGAAAAGAAAATCACAGACCCTTCACACCCCCCGTCTTTACAAGCATGACCCCTTAAAACCGCATGCCCCAATTAAAAAGGCAGAAGGGAGTATTTTTTTGAACCATCATCTTTCTTGAACTGGACATTGACACCCTGTCCTGGAAGCGCTACCCCCTTAGGCCATGTTCACACGGGCTTAAAATGGCCTATTTGGTCCTAAATTACGCGCCCCAAGTGCGCCCAAAAAGGGCCAAAAAGGCCCATTCATTAAGGTAATTCACAGTTCTCATAGAAACTATGGGGTTTTGTTCCCCTCCCCGCCGGGGGGGGGGGGGGGGGGGGGGGGGGGGGGGAGATAAATTTACATGTCACTTTCTAGCGCGATACGCGCCCCTAGCAGTATTGTCATGGGCCCGGGAGGTGCCGGCCCCCCCTCACTCCCCCCTTTCCCCCCTCCCCAAGGCGTAATTTCGGGCGAAATTACGCCCCCAGTTAAGCTTGTGAACCTAGCCTTAAACCTATCTGACCCCCAATTAAAAAAATGGGAAAAGGTCTTTGAACCACCATATTGTTTAACTGGAAAATTAACTATTTGTCCTGTACCGCTATGACCATTAAACCTGCTTGACCACAGATTAAAAAGTGCCAGGAAAGGAGTCTTTCAACCACCATTTTTTGTTCAATGGACATGAATATATGTCCCGGACCGCATTTTTACCTTAAACCTGCGGGCCCACATTTTTAAAAAACCTGAAAAGGGGTCTTTTTAACCACATTTTAGTGGGAAATGGACTTGACTATCCCGTTCTGTACCCCAGTATGACCATTTAAAATGCCCCACCCACAGATTAAAAAGTGGAAAAAGGAGTTTTCAAACCCCCCATTTTTTGTTGAATGACATTGACTATACCCGTTCTGTACACAGTATGACCCTTAAACCTGTCTACCCCAGATTAAAAAGTGCCTGAAAAGGATCTTTGAACCACCATTTTTGTTTAACTGGAATTGATATACCTTTCTGTACCACATTTTGACCATTAAACCTGCTGACCCCCAATTAAAAAGTGCCGAAAAAAGGGGTCTTTAACCACCATTTTATTGAAAATGGAATTGGGCTATACCTGTCCTGGGCCAACTGGCCCCAAACCTGCATCCCCCAATTAAAAAAAGTGCGGGAAAAAGGGGTCTTTGAAACCCTTTTATTGAATGGAATTTTCAAACCTGTTTCTCCCTTTTTTTGATTAAAAGGGGTTGCCAACAGGAAAAAAAACGGAAAAAGGAGTCTTTCAAAACCCCCCTTTTATTCAAATGGAATATGACTATCCTGTTTTTCAGGAAACCCTTAAAATTTGACCCCCGTTAAAAATTTTAAAAAAAGGATTTTGAAACCCATTTTTGTTTGAATGGGGCTTATATACTGCTTACCAAGATGACCATTAAATATGAAACCCACAAATTTTGGCCGG
>JAODAL010059943.1:0-21172 GCA_025379985.1 Phyllomedusa bahiana | reverse complement strand
AGTGCGGTGAGAACCGGAAGGAGATCATTAGGCAGGCCGCGGATTCTAATGTTGTTGCGCCTGCTCCTGTTCTCCAGATCGCCCAGGTGCTGTTGTAACGCAAAAATTTGTGAAGAGTGCTGGGGCGAAGAGGACTGTAGAGCTTGTAAAGACACTGAGTGGGATTCATAGTTTCATAGTTTGTAAGGCTAAAAAAAGACAAGTCATCCAACTAGTTCAGCCTGTTGTGCTAAGGTGTTGATCCAGAGGAAGGCAAAAACCCCCAATGAGGTAGAAGCCAATTGTCCTCATTTTAGGGAAAAATTCCTTCCTGACTCCAATCTGGCAATCAGAAAAATCCCTGGATCAATGACCCCTCTCCTCAATCCTAATCACTATAACTTGTTATATTATTACACTCCAGAAATGCATCCAAACCCTTTTTGAACTCGGTTATTGAATTCACCATGACCAGTCCCTCTGGCAGAGAATTCCATAGTCTCACTGCTCTTACAGTAAAAAATCCCTTTCTATGTTTATGTAGAAACTTTCGTTCCTCAAGACGTAAAGGATGCCCCCTTGTTCTAGATACAGCCCTGTGTATAAATAAATCTTGGGAGAGAGATCTCTATATTGACCTTTGATGTATTTAAACATATTTATTATGTCCCCCGAAGCCTTCTTTTCTCTAAACTAAATAACCCTAATCTTGCCAATCTTTCTGTGTACTGTAGTCCACCCAGTCCTTTTATTATTTTTGTTGCCCGCCTTTGTACCTGTTCAAGCTCTACAATGTCTTTCCTGTGCACTGGTGCCCAAAACTGTACACAATATTCCATGTGTGGTCTAACCAGTGACTTGTATAATGGGAGAATAATGTTCTCATCATGTGAATCTATGCCCCTTTTAATGCACCCCATGATCCTTTTTGCTTTGGCTGCTGCTGCCTGACACTGGCTGCTACAATTAAGTTTACTGTCCACCAGGATTCCCAAGTCCTTCTCCATGTCACTTTTACCCAGTGTTTTTCCATTTAACATGTAATCATGTAATGGATTTCTCTTCCCCATGTGCATAACCTTGCATTTATCAGTGTTAAACCTCATCTGCCATTTCCCTGCCCAGGCCTCCCAACTTATCCAGATCCCTTTGTAATAACATATTATCCTCTATTGTGTTGATTACTTTACAGAGCTTAGTATCGTCTGCAAAGATCGATATTCTACTGTGTATTCCCTGTGTAAGATCATTAATGAAAATGTTAAAGAGGATAGGGCCCAATACTGACCCTTGTGGTACCCCACTAGTAACAGCGATCCAGTCTGAGTATGTACCGTTAATTACTACCCTTTGTTTTCTATCATGAGCCAGTTGCTTACCCACTTGCACACATTTTCCCCAGTCCAAGCATTCTCATTTTATTTACCAACCTTTTATGTGGCACCGTATCAAATGCTTTAGAAAAATCTAGATATATGACATCCAGTGCCTCACCCCGATCCAGTCTAGCACTGACTTCCTCATAGAAGCTGATGAGATTAGTCTGACAGGACCGATCCTTCATGAACCCATGCTGAAACGGCGTTATACATTTATTTTCAGTGAGATACTCCAGGATAGCATCTCTGAGAAAACCTTCAAACATTTTACCTACAACAGAGGTTAAGCTTACTGGCCTATAGTTTCCTGGATCACTTTTTGACCCCTTTTTGAATATTGGCACCACATTTGCTATGTGCCAATCCTTTGGGACATACCCCATTATTAGACAGTCCATGAATATTAAGAATAGGGGCCTATCATTGTTGGGATTGTTGGGCTTGGTCCAGCGTGGATAATTTGGAGCCCAGTGAGGACAGTTCGGACCGAAAGAGAAAAATTTCCTGTCTGCATTTGCTGATAATATACTTGGCCAAAGCTGATAAATCGTCCTTGGATGGTAGAGACTGTGTAAGCCGTTGCAGATCAGAGATCGTGACCGGTTTGCCATCGTCTCCAGGCTTAGAAAGGGAGCCAGATGAACTTTGAGAATCGTCCTGAAAAAAATGTACAGAGGGAGCCATCTCAGCATCACCAGAGACATACGATGGAGTGTGATGCAAAGTAGAAGGAGATAGAGCGGTCACAATTGACATAGCCACCGTCGGGTGTAGAGCAGGGGAGGAAGCACTCGTTTCAGTCGGGCATCTGTCCGGTGAACCTATTGGGCCATCACAGGAGGAGCCGGTAGACCAGTGTGAGGAGGTCTTGCTGGGTGCAGGGATGTTGGTGCACCATTGAGTAGCATAGCCAACCACATGCAGAGGGAGAATCATAGCGGTGGCTCTGGAGCCTTGCAGGTTCTGCAGGACAGTGAGAGGAGCTTTGCAGGGATGGAGAATTAGAAGCCAGTGTAGCTTGTGGTGTCTCCCGGGTGGCAGAATCCCCAGCATAGGGATCAAATTCCTCCAGGACCCCACTTGGGGTGGAGAGCAGAGGGGTCGCCGTCTGGGGTAGTGTTCCAGATCCCGTTGTGTAAGCAGGCTGGTTGCTGATAGTGAGAGCCCGAGAGGTGGGTGACAACAGGCCCATTAGAAAGGGCACTGGGGAGTCCAGGATGGAAGTATGGGGAGAGCCCTGTGTCCCCTGGCCCACCGTCATACCTCGTGAGGGCGTCAGCTGCATACTCGGTGTCGCTGGCCACGTCAGGCTGTCCGGTGTCGGTGCGGCCCGCGCTCCGGTGGCAGGAGGCGCTGAGCTGTCATAGCAGCGCTGATCAGCGATGCCCGGCAGGTGGGTACTGATCGCTGCTCCCGGCTGGGATCGGCGCGGCTCCTGAGGTGCAGCATGTGGCTGCATGCTTACCGAGGCTTGAGAAGGAGCAGGGGCGCCATCTTCACTCGCCACGTGTGAAGTCGGCGTCACGGCAGAGTAGTCCTCGGGCGTCCGCGACAAGGAAGCAGAACCCGGGAGACGGAGGGGAGACGATGCGGACTCCTCCAGGAGCCAGAGGTTAGTCCCCGAGGCAGGCGGAGATGAGGGGGTTTGCTGAGGCGGGGAGTTGCCGCCGCCATGTTGCTCTGTCCCGCGGTGCTCCCCGTCGGACCGGGCCGGCTGGGCAACTGGGTGCAAGAACGCCCCAATGTCACCCTGGGGGGACAGGGGACGAGTGGAGGAACTCAGGGCCCTCTTCTTGGTAGATTTCCACATCGATGCAGTTGATTTGCAGCCAAAGTGAGTGAGGAGGACGAGGAGCTCTAGAAAGCACGTCCTCACACAGCCATGGTTAGGACACGCCCCCGAGAAGTCATTTTTATAATTTTTTGGGTCATGCTGCTTTGAAATGCAGCAATACTACAGGTCCTATTATAAAAAAAAAAGTGGTTTCTAACAGACATTTGTTCTTCACAATTGTCAAGAGTGGCACAAGGGTGATGGTGCTGTCAAAAACAGGAATAGGTAGGACACTGTTAATGGAAACATATTGCAAAATGACTTGTTTTTGCAAGATCTTTAACATGGCTAGCAATCCCTGTAGTGAGAGAACCCATTTAATACAATTAAAAAAAAGAGAAAAAAAGACGCGTTGGGATTCCATCCTATTTTAAAAATGTGTTTTCTAGAATTAAACTACTAAAAAACTTGCATGTACAAAATAGCTGATACAAATATTCCTCTGAATTGTAATCAGTGGGTCAAGGGGTTTACAGGAAGATTTGAACAGATGTAGGTTACCAAGGACAGGTATAGTCAATGTCCAGTTCAACTAAAATGGTGGTTGAAAGACTCCTTTTTCCGGCACTTTTTTATCAGTGGGTCATACGGGTTTAAGGGTCATGCTGCGGTCAAGGACAGGGACAGTCTATGTCCAGTGAAACTAAAATGGTGGTTATTAGACTCATTTTTCCGGCACTTTTTAATCTGGGGGTTATCAGGTTCGGGGCTCATGCTGTGGCCCAGGACTACAGATGGGCGAAGTTCTCAAAAATTCGATTCGGTGACTTTGCCGAATTTCCCAACAAAATTTGTTTCGGTCCGAATTACTTCGGGACGAATCGTGTTAAAAAACAGCTATTTCCAGGATGGACAGAGCCTGCAGGGTGCTGTAGAACGTTTGCCATGCTTAAATATGCAGAGGGAGCTTGGTTTGGCCTTCATACAATGTTGTGTTTTAGTATGACACGCAGATGACTGCCGCCGCTCTTAGAATCGTTTCACTATAAAATTCCCTGGGCACCTAAGAGGGCAAAACTGACCAAAAAACTGAAGCGGGAATGTAGCCTGATAAAGTCCTGGCAGCAAAAGCTGGAAAAAAAGAAGCTGAAAGCTCAGTTGGCAACATCAGTGACAGAGTGTGGAGGTGACGGCAGCAGCCAAAGCAGCATGAGGTCAGACAGTGGCACAATGACATTCTGGAGGTGGCAAGACAGTAGTAGGCCACAGAGTGGCACAATGACAGAGAGTGGAGGGCACGGCAGCAGCCACAGCAGCAGCATGAGGTCAGGCAGTGGAACAATGACATTCTGGAGATGGCAAAAACAGGAGTAGGCCACAGAGTGGCACAATGACACAGTGTGGAGGTGACGGCAGCAGCTACAGCAGCAGCATGAGGTCAGACAGTGGCACAATGACATTCTGGAGGTGGCAAAACAGTAGTAGGCCACAGAGTGGCACAATGACAGAGAGTGGATGTCATGGCACCAGCAACAGCAGCATGAGGTCATAGAGTGGCACAATGACAGAGTGTGGAGGTGGGTGGCAGTACCAGTCTCTGGTAAAGATGGTTGGTGGCAGATGGAGAAACTGGCAGCAGATGTGTGGCATCAGGCGGGTGGTGGCATCAGAATAGTGGCTGAGGTAGATAGTTTGAACCCAGACTCATTTCTCACAGTATGGGTGAGGCGTCATGGCTGATGTAGTCTGATGCCTAAGGCATTGGTGTGTGAAAATTCTGGCCGATCCACGCCCGATTCATCTTGACAGTCGTTCCACATTTCCAGTGGACAAGCGGGTACTCCTTGGGGTAACGATGGCCCTACCCGCTCTGATGCCACACTACTGGCCGGGCAGGACAGCTTCTCCACTGCAAACTCGGCAAGTTGCGGCCACACATCCAGTTTGGCTGCCCAGTAGTCCAGCAGATCTTCTAACTGGGGTGGCAGAGTGCTGTCCAAGTAGACCACGACCCGTTGGTTCAGGGTCTGCTCCAGGTCCTGCTGCTGCTGCTGGTGACTGCCCTGCTCACTAGGTGGGTGAAGGAAGCTGCTCATCAGTGACTCCAAACTTAGGTTGCTGCTGCTGGAGCTGGTACAATTCCTCCTCCCCCCACCTTCCCCCAGCAGCCGCGGCAGTAGTACGTGAGCACTGAAGAACCCCTGGTCAGAGGAGGGACGATGTCGCACATAGACAGCAGCCAACTGACTACGGTGGATTTCCCTATAGCAGCTGGGAAAAAAGCTCCCATTTTGGACCGGTAGCGAGAGTCCAATAGGGTGGAGAGCCAGAAGTCATCCCTCTGCCGGATGGTGACTATTTGGCTGTCACTAACCAGGCAAATCAGCATGCTGCGGGCCATCTGCACAAGTGACTCCGAGGGGCTCCCTGCCTCCATCTCCACTGTATACTGCCACGGTGCTTGCTGGTCATCTGCCTCATCTTCCTCATCTACCTCCTCCAGTTGCTCCTGCTCCTCCTCTCTTGTCACCTGGGTAAAAAATCCACTCATTTCACCAGACAATGTTTCTGCTCCAATGTCCTCCTCCTCCTTTTCCTCCATTTCAGTCCCCACCGGACTCATGTGGCTGTGAGATGTCTCCAGTCCCCTGCCCAGACAGATTTTTCAGCATCTGTTCCAGGACATGAAGCAGTGGAATGATGTTATTCATCCTGTAGTCCTGGCGACTGACAAATAACGTCGCCTCCTCGAATGGCCTCAACAAACAGCAGGTGTCACGCATGAGCTGCCACTGGCTGACATCAAAGTTAAACAGGGGAGTACTCCTGTCCGCCTGGATCATCAAAAAATCGTTAATGGCCTTTCTCTGTACATGCAGACGGTCCAACATGTGCAGGCTGGAATTCCAACGGGTGGAAACATTGCATATCAGAGTGTGTTGGGGGAGGCCGTTCTGCCACTGCAACTTGAGGAGGGTGTTCCTGGCTTCATAGGAATAGATGAAGTGCATGCACAGTTTCCTGGCCATTTTCAGAATCTTCTGAAGATCGGTGGAAGACTGCAGGAACCTTTTCACAACCAGATTGAACACATGTGCCATGCAGGGCAAATGGACCATTGTCCGTCACCATGGTTCCGATTTGCAGTTGGCGCGGAGAAAGCCACACATCGATTTCTTGCTGCATGACGCGGAGCAGTTCCTCCCCTGTGTGACTTCGTTCGCCAAGGCAAGCCAGGTGTAGAACTGCGTGACACCGCTGTGCCCTACACATGTGGTATGATGGAGCAGTACTTGTGGAGGCTGAGATGATAGTGGTGGGGAGGAGGAGGAGGTGGACATTGGCACAGGAGCCGCAGTTTGACAACGTGGAGGAGAAAGCGGCGTCTCCTGTCCAAGTTGTTGGTGTGCCTGGGCAGGAAGCACATTCACCCAGTGGGCCGTAAAGGACATGTACTGGCCCTGACCGTAGTTACAGCTCCAGACGTCCACGCTGCCATGAACCTTGGAACAAACCGATAAGCTCAAGGACTGGCCCACCTTCTGTTCTACATATTGATGAAATGCTGGTACTGCCTTTTTGGAAAAGAAATTACGGCTTGGAACTCTCCATCTCGGCTCGGCACAACCATTAGTTTCTGAACGGTGCAGAGCCCACCATTTTGAAAGGGAGGGACTGCAGTACCAACAACTTGGACAGAGCACAGTCAGCTTCTGCACCTTAGGATGGTTGGACGCATACTGTTGTCTCTTTGCAATCGCCTCGCTGAACGACTGCTGGCGCCATGAGTAGCGAGGAGCAGGAGTATCTGGACTGGGAGATGATGGCAAAGAGAAAAAACTCCCTTCTGCAGAGGTGGTAGAGCCTTGACTGGCTGCAATGGCATGCGTGCCACGGGGGCGCTGCTGCTGGCCTGTTGCTGCGGCAGCAGGATGGACCACCACATCTGAGCCACGTTCTCCCCAGGCCACCGGATTGGTGACGCGGGCATGTGTTGACGCAGGGCCATGGTGCCAACGTTAGCTCCCTGGCCCCGCTTCACTTTCTGCCCACGGATTCTACAAATACCTATATTCGGCTCCTTCGGTGTCTTAGCAAAGAACTGCCACACCGCCGAGTATCTGATTTTTCCCGCCAAAATGCTCCGCACTGAGTGACTACTGCCACCGCTGCCTCGCTGAGCCCTGTGCCGCTACTTTCTTGGACCTGCGAAGCGGGTTTTTCAAACCCCGTGGCCGCTTACATCCCGACCTCACATTGCTGCTCCTGCTTACTCACGGCAACCCCAAACCCACTTGCTGGCTGCGCCGCTGCCTGACGCGCAAGCTGACCCCTCTTCCTCCTGACGATGATGAAGCCTTGCTTCACCCGGCTCCCAAGTGCGGTCGGCTACATCATCATCGATTTGTTTTTTCATCGTTACTGCTGTCCTCATAAACCGGTTTTGGGTATGCAGAGGCTTACCCCTCACAACATGACCTCCCATGCCACTCTCAACATCTATACTTTGTCGCCTACTGCAAGAAGCAGGGGATATTGGCCCCATTTCTTCGTGCCAAGTAGCTGCTGACTGCCCTCCTCAAATTGTTCATCCTCGCTATATAGTGGCTCTGAGCCCAGACCACATAGTAGATCTCTGCCTGAGGGAACCGGATGGGACAGAGGCGGGTTGAGGACAGGTGAGCGCCGCTGACCCGCTCTCGGGCCATGCCAACTGAGGGTTGTGTCTGTCGTTCCCACCGACTCTTGGCTGGGGTTGTCAGATAAAAATCTGGGAGGAAGTGGATGACCTATTCAACCAATTCAAGAACCATTGGGTTGTGAACAACACAGGGCCGCTAGATGACAGTGGCAGTTGTGGCCTCACCGAGTGACCCCTGCTGCGACGCCCTTGCTGGCTGCGACCTGGGCCTGCTCCAGGAATGTTTGTGCCATGCCACTGCAGGTGAAGAGCCTGCCACCTCTCTTCTGACATACTGTTTGTTCTAAAATGTACAGACACTGTTTGATGAAGATATCTGTATATGATAAATACAAACCCTGTATTTGACTCCAAATGAACCCTCTAACAAGCTTGGGTAACCCTTGGATATAAATTGCGCTCCACAAATGGGCAGGAAAAATTGACATGTATGTGCCATTTAAAAACACTGGGCGACATGTTTGAATCCCGCCGGGTCGGGGCGCACCTTTCCGCCAGTTTTCTGGCAGAATCTGCACCTGATTTATGTCAGGGCTGGGGCGCGCTCATACATAGCATGTAAAGATCTCCGCGCCTCGCCAGTGTGTTAGGCGCAGTGCGGGGACCGAGGCGCAGTGCGGGGCTGCGCCAAAGATTTGCCGCCGGAGGTAGCGCACTCATACATGCGGGGAAAAGTCCGCCGCGCCTCGCCAGTGTGTTAGGGCAGTGCGGGGAAGGAGGGCAGTGCGGCGCTGCGCCGGAGTTTCCCGCCGTCCGAGGAGGTGCGCCTCATACATGCGGGGAAAAGTTCCTGCGCCTCGCCAGTGTGTGGGGTGCAGTGGGGGGACTTAAGCGTTTGTGCGGAACTGCGCCGAAAAATCTGTTCCGAGGGGGACGGGCTGGGGGAAAACAGCAAGAAATCATTCCACATGCGGTGCGGAGTATAAATCAAAAATGCCTTAATTAAAGGCGTTCACATTCTCAGAAAAAGAGCTGAAACCTCAAAAATAAAAAATACATAAAACAAATCACTTTCCAAATATCCTAATTCAAGAATTAAGATATTGGAAATTGCCGGGAAATACAGTAATTCAAATTCTGAAAGCAAATTCTCTTTGGTTGACACAAACCGCCCAATCAGAATAGGAGCGACGGAACCATTAAAACCTATGGGGAAGGATTTGACCAATCAGAATCCAGGGCGGGACAGTTCAAAATACAGTAAAAATGCTGAAAGAGCTGATTGGCTGAGCTGGCGGGGGCTTGGCTAGCTCATCCAATCAGAATAGGAGCGACAAAGCCCCATTAAAACCTATGGAGAACCATTGACCAATCGAATAGGAGCGACAAAGACCCATTATACCCTATGGAGGAGTTTGGCCCAAATCAAAATCAAAGGCGGGGACAGTTCAAAATACAGTAAAAAGACGAAAGAGCTGATTGGCTGAGCTAGCGGGGGCTTGGCTGTCCCAGCCAATCAGAGCGCGATTTACTTTTCCCAATTATAGTCTATGGAGAGACGGGCGCTTTTGAAATCTCGGCGCTCAGCACCGTGCGGCATTAAGTATTAAAAAAAAAAATTTTTTTATTAAATGTAAAACATTATCAGATAAAGAGCAAAACCCTTCTTTACAAATAAAGCAGTTAAAAACCCGAACAACGCGTTTGTCGCCGAGACCGGCGCTACATAGGGAATTGCAATAGAGATAATCGCCGGGAAATACAGTAATTCAAATTGTTTAAGCTCTTCTGATGGTCGGCAGAAGCCAGCCAATCATAATAGGGCGACAAAGACCCATTAATCCTATGGAGAAGTTTGGACCAATCAGAATAGGAGCGACAGTGGCCCATTCTAACCTATGAAGGAGTATTAACCAATCAAAAAGGGAGCGAAAAAGTCCCTTATATCCTATGGAGAAGTTTGGACCAATCAAATCAAAGGCGGGACAGTTCAAATACAGTAAAAAGACAGAAAAGAGCTGATTGGCTGAGCTAGCGGGGGCTTGGCTATCTGGGCCCAATCAGAGCGCGAGCTACTTCTCCATTGTAGTCTATGGAGAGATGGGGCGCAATGCAATCTGGGGCGCTAGCGCCGGCGGCATGGAGTATGAATAAAAAAATCATTTTTATTAAGTGTAAAACATTATCAGATAAAGAGCTGAAACCTTCGCATAGAGTTCTATGGGGAAAAGAAATTCTGAGCGCGCTCTTTTGATTGGCTACTTTTAAAAGAGGCGCCGTTATTTGGCCCAAATGGGAGAGCGAGCGACCCCTATGGGTTTTCTAATGCAATCTGAAATAAAACTGTACATGGGCGAAATCAAATTATAACACTACAGAAGTTGTACCGATGTGTATATAAAATGACTAATAATATGAGGGTAAAGAAAAAAAAAAATGAAATCAATAAAATAAATGTTTATTTCTTTATTTTTGTTGCACCCATACTATTGATCCTTAGCTAACGAAAATAAAGAAATAAACATGATTTTATTGATTTCATTTTTTTTTCGTAACCCCCATATTATTATTCATTTGATATACATATCGGTACAACTTCTGTAGTGTTATAATTTGATTTCGGCCATGTAATTTTTAATTTCAGATTGCATTAGAAAACCCATAGGAGCGTCGCTCGGGGTCTCCCATTGGTCCCAATAACGGGCCTCTTTTAACTTTGCCATCACAGAGGCGCGTCAGAATTCTTTTCCCCCTAGAACTCTATGGGGAAAGTACTCCGCTCTGATTGGGCTAAGCTGGGCAGCCCCTACCCTTCACCAAAGTCCGCTTTTGATTTTCTTTCCCTTGAAAAGCTTTTCTGATTTGGCCCGGGAAATCCAATTTTCTCCATAGGTATTTGGGACTTGCGTCCTATCTGATGCGGTTTCCGGCCATTTAAAGGGAAATTGCTCATTTGAATTCTGGTTTAACCGAACCTATGAACAGAGCGCTTCGCTTATAACTGGTAACTTCTTTCATAGCAATTATTCTGTTGAAAGTGTTGTTTTTTTAATGCATTGAAGGTTTTATTGAAATCTTATAAAAATATTTTTTTTCTCATATGGGAGCCAGTCGCCCGAGATTTAGAACGCCTTTCCTGACTTAATGTTAGATATAGCCGCCTCTATTTGTGGGATCCAAGGACTTCGCCTCGCTCTTTCTGTTCTTTTACTGGATTATGAATGTCCCTTTGAATTTGTTGGTTAAACTTCTATAGGTGTTATTTGGGCATTTGCGCTCTAATTTGTTGGTTAATCTATCTAGGTTAGAAGCCGCCAAGTCCTCCTTTTGAGGCCAAACTTTCATAATAAAGGGTATTACGCTCTTCTCGAGGCTTAAGCCCACCAGAGAATGGCCCAATTGATCTATTCCAATCCGTTCACTTATGTAGCGCGGTCGCGCAACGCGTTGTTTTGGGATTAATTGATTTATGTTTATAGAAGGTTTCAGCCTTTTCAGAGAATATTGTACAACTATAAAAATGATTTTTTATTCTACTCCATGCCGCACGCGCTGAGAGCCGAGATTCCATTGCGCCAATTCCATAACTAATGGGAGAATAGCTGTTCTGATTGGCCGGGATACCAAGCCCGCTACTCAGCAACAGCTTTTCTGCATTTTTACTGTATTTTGAACTGTCCCGCCTTTGATTCTCATTGGTCAATAGTTCTCCATAGGTTTTAAAGGGGTCCCCTGTCACTCCCATTCTGATTGGTCAATAGTTCCCCCATAGGATATAATGGGTCTCTGTCGCTCCTATTCTGATTGGCTGGGATATCCAAGCCACAGATAGCTTAATCAATTATCTCTTTTATGCAATTTAACTGTATTTTGAACTATTCCCGCCTTTGATTTTGATTGGTTTAAACTTTTTCCATTAGGCTATAATGGGTCTTTGTCGCTCCTATTCTGATTGGCTGAGCTAGCCCAAGCCCCGCTAGCTCAGCCAATCAGCTCTTTTTTGCATTTTTACTGTATTTTGAAAATGTCCCGCCATGGATTCTGATTGGTCAATCCTTCCCCATAGGGTTTTAATGGTTCATGTCGCTCCTATTCTGATTGGCCGGTTTATGCCGACCAATGAGAATAGCTTTCAGAATTTGAATTACTGTATTTCCCGGCAATTTACAATATCCTATTTCTTGATATTGCGCCATTCTAGAGTTTTGGAAAGTTTTTTTTTTTAATTATGTTTATTTTTTAGTCACTCTTTTCTGACACTGTTCCCGCCTTTTAAAGGCGATTTTTTCAGAAATCATACTCCTGCTGCACGGAGCTAGCCCGAGATTTCTGTCGCGATTCTATCTGCTTTCTCCATGTTTCCGATCCTGCTTCCTTTGCCTCGGCCGAAGGATTTAGACAAAACAAACCAGTCTGCTTGTCGGAGCTGCCGAGCGCTGCATGTGCCCGGGTTTGCCGACTCGCCATCGTACATGCCTCGGATTTCAGCGCGCGTGTCCGCCGAACGCCTACCCGGGCCACCAGTGCACTGCCGCCCCATCATCGGGGGCAGCTGAAAGTGGCGAAAGCTGCGCCTAAACCGCTTCCAGCGTCGACAGGGGATTCGGGCCCGGAGGCGCAGGACCCGGCCAAAAACAGTGGGAAAACCCCATCATTCATTCGCCCACTGTGTATTTTACTGATATAAAAGCACAAAAGGCTTAATTAACTTCGGCTATGGGAATATGCATTTACGTCACAGAATCCGGCCGGTTCGATTGGCTTCATCTCTGCACATGTTATGTAGGCTATGCCCTTCTTCCTCCCAGAGTTCTTTGCCCCATGTAACTCCATGTGCTCGCAGCCATTTTATCAATCAAAAGCACGCTTCGTTACCACGAATCACCCCAAACTTCGACTTCGTTCAGAATCGAAGTTTTCCTGAAAATCTAAACGAATTCCACTTCGTTAGAATCGATTCGCCCATCTCTAATAGTAATGTCCTCAACCCCTGCCCCCCAAACTGCACGCTAAACCCTCCTTGCCTCCACCACCTTCCACTCTATCTCTGGTTCTGGCTGTTGAGGGCAGATGCTAACTTTAACTAACACTCTGTTTCCGCCAACTATGGAGCAGGCTCAGCTCTTGATCCAATCCATACTTGTGCAGATTTCCTAACTGGCTGAAGTAGGCAGCGTAGACAGATGCTAACCTCTACCTACCTGATATCCCAGCCTTGGTTATAAGTTTGACTTAATTTAACATAATTTTTTTTCTTTATCAACTTTCTAACTCTGTAAAGAGAAAGCTGAGACCTCACCCCTCCACACAACAAATGACTGTCACATGGACCTAGTAATGCTCCTCCTGGCAGGGACAGGTTTAACCTATGTTACTTCTCCTGGCAGAGCGTGTTACCATTTACTGTTCCTCCAGCAGGTTACCCTATATTACTCTTCCTGCGGACAGTTTACCAGTTACCTCCTGGCAGACAGGTTTACACTAGTACTTTCCTGCAGGACAGGTTACCTATCTTCTCCTGGCACGGACAGGTTTACCCTATATTACTCCTCCTGGCAGGCACAGGTTTACACTAACTGTTGACAACACTCTCCTGGCTTAGGGACAGGTTTACACTAAGTTTCTTCTCCTGGCACGGACATGTGTTTACCTCTCATATATACGTACCCTACCTGTGCAGGGTGGCTCGGCCGTTTTACACCCTATGTTACTTCCCTGTCACTGGACCAGAGGTTTACACTATGTTACTCCCCCGGAGATTTGTCCATGTTGTACTTATATCCAAGAGAACCTGGACGGTGCTTTTATCTACAAGTCTCTGTCTCCTGCTAGAAAGTGTCAGATCCCTAAGGTGACAATACATGATCACCCCAAGATCTCTAGAGGCCTCCCATCACATATAGGACGTTGACCAACAGATCCTGTTGTGCGGCCTGGCGGCCACGCGGTCATCCGATGCTGCGGTGCCTGCCCGTGGCTCTGCCGTACAGTCCCTGGGACACCAGTAGCCTGCCGCTGGCCCGGTTCGGCGCTGCGCGGGCAGCACTCGCCCCATACTCTGCGCGCCGGTACGCCCCCGGCCGCGCTCCTGGGTCCCTGAAGCCTCCTGCTGCCCGGCGCACGCATCCCCATGCTCTAAGGCGTGCGCGCGCCGGCTCTGTGAAATTTAAAGGGGCAGTGCGCCGGTAATTGGGTAATTGCCGGGCACTGCCTCTATTTCACCGGGGCGCTTCCGCCCACTCCCTGCCGGATCTTTGGTGCCTTGCCTATTGAGAAAGCGTTCCCTATTGTCTCGTTCTGATCTACCGTGTACCGTACCCTCGCTACTGTCTCTTGACCACGAATCTCTGCCGCCTGCCCTGACCGTCTGCCTGTCCACGACCACGAACCATAGCCGCCTGTCCTGACCTTCTGCCTGTCCCCGACTACGAGCCTGTCTTACGATTTTGCACCACGCTATACTTCGGCTGCCACTGCAAGCAAGTCACGTCAGGGGTAACGACCTGGTAGACTCCCGCCGCAGCAAGTCCATCCCGCTTTGCGGCGGGCTCTGGTGAAAACCGGGACCTACTTAGATTCCGTTCCCTGGCGTGGCTTACACCATCGCTTGCGGTGGTCCAGTGGATCCACTTCTACGTCCGGGACCGTTACAGTAAGATCCGGCCATGGATCCCGCCAAGGTACCGCTGCCCAGTGTGGCGGACCTCTCTCGCGTGGTGGCCCGACAGTCTCAGCAACTGGCCCAGCAGGGGCAACAGCTGGATCAGTTGACCGCCATGGTGCAGCAACTCGTCACCGCCCAGCAGCAGCCTCCACCTCCTCCTGTGGCCGCTCCCGCTCCGGCGATGCCACTGACTCCGTTGGGACCCAAGCTCCGTTTGTCGCTGCCTGCCAAATTTGACGGCGACCCCAAGCTCTGCAGGGGATTCCTCACCCAGTGCACCATGCACATTGAGTTAATGGGGGACCAATTCCTGTCTGAACGCTCCAAGGTGGCGTTTGTGGTCAGCCTGTTGTCCGGGAAGGCCCTGGCCTGGGCTACACCTCTATGGGACAGGAGCGATCCTGTGACTGCGGACCTGCATGCCTTCCTCTCTGAATTCCGCAGTGTCTTCGAGGAACCAGCACGAGCATCTTCTGCGGAGACGGCACTCTTGAACCTGCGCCAGGGTGAAACTTCAGTCGGAGAGTACGCTGTACAGTTTCGCACCCTGGCATCGGAGCTGTCCTGGAATGACGCCGCCCTGTGCGCCACCTTTAAGAAGGGCCTTTCCAGCAGTGTTAAGGACGCCCTTGCAGCAAGAGATTTGCCATCCTCTTTAAGCGAATTAATCCACCTGGCCACCCGCATAGACGTGCGCTTCGCAGAGAGGCAAGAAGAGCTCCGCCAAACTCGCGACCTGGCGCGACCCCGCCGTCTGCCACGCCTGGCTCCGGTGTTCCAGAGGCCTCCACTGCTGCTTCCTTTACCGTCTGGGGAAGAACCCATGCAGGTGGATCAAGCCCACATTTCTGAGCAAGAATTATCCCGTCGGCGGGCACAGAAGCTATGTCTGTACTGCGCCAGTCCAGATCATTTTCGGAGGAGCTGTCCGCTTCGCCCCCAACGTCCGGGAAACGCCCGCACCTAGGCTATGTTGGGGAGGCATCCCTAGGTGAGAGCTCTTCCTCTCCACGCCTCTCGGGTCTTGTATTCCAGGCTCCTGCGTTCCTGGACTCCGGTTCCACTGGGAACTTTATCCACGCCGCCCTTGTATCCCGGTATCAGCTTCCAGTGGTTAGACTGGAGAAGCCGTTGGTGATATCCTCGGTCACAGGGGAGCTGCTTGGAGAAGTCATCCGGTACAGGACCAAGCCGGTGACCCTCCACGTGGGCGCCTTGCACAAGGAGAAGATCTCCCTCTACGTGCTGTCTCGGTCTTCCTCAGCGATCCTGTTGGGGCTTCCGTGGCTGCAGCGCCATGCCCCTACGCTTAATTGGAAGACAGGCGAGGTCGTGCGCTGGGGACCTGACTGCTGAAACTCTTGTCTGATGGCACCTCACCCGGTGCGCTCCGTTCCTTCCCAACCGTCCTCCAGGCCTCTGCCAGGTCTGCCCACGGAATACCGGGATTATGCGGACGTCTTCTCGGAGAAGCAGGCTGAGACCCTTCCCCCCAGTCGCCCCTATGACTGCCCAATTGATCTACTGCCGGGAACCAGTCCTCCTAGAGGCAGGGTTTACCCACTGTCGGTACCGGAGACCCAGGCCATGTCGACCTACATTTGGGAAAACCTGCAGAAGGGCTTCATATGCAAATCCTCCTCTCCGGCGGGGGCAGGATTTTTTTTCGTGCAGAAGAAAGATGGCTCTCTACAGCCCTGTATCGACTATCGGGGCCTTAACAAAATCACTGTGAAAAACCGCTATCCCTTGCCGCTGATCACAGAACTGTTTGACCGGCTTCGCAGAGCAAAGATTTTCTTCAAGTTTGACCTGCGAGGGGCCTACAACCTCATCCGCATTCGCGAGGGGGATGCGTGGAAGACTGCTTTTAACACACGGGATGGACACTTTGAATATCTCGTCATGCCCTTCGGTCTGTGCAATGCCCCAGCAGTCTTCCAAGAATTTGTGAACGATATATTCCGGGATCTCCTCTACACGTGTGTTGTGGTCTACCTAGACAACATTCTGTTGTTCTCTGCTGATGTGGAGACTCATCGCTCTCATGTCCGCCAGGTGTTGGAGCGGTCTTTGTGCCATCCACCTCTACGCTAAATTAGAGAAATGTCTCTTCCACCAGACCAGCCTCCCGTTCCTTGATTACGTCATCTCGGACCGCGGGTTCCAGATGGATCCTGCCAAGTTGTTGGCTGTTTTGCAGTGGCCTCGGCCGGTGGGCCTACGAGCTATACAACGCTTCCTGGGCTTCTCGAATTACTATCGTCAGTTTATTCTGCACTATTCTACCTTGGTGGCGCCTATCATTGCACTTACCAAGAAGAACACCAACCCTAGGCAGTGGCCGCCAGAGGCCAAAAAGGCTTTTATTCAGCTTAAGGCAGCCTTCGCCTCTGCGCCCGTCCTGACCAGACCTGATTCCGAGAAGCCATTCTTTCTGGAGGTGGATGCCTCCTCGGTCAAGGCTGGCGCAATTCTTACGCAGAAGGGACCTAAAGGCAAGATGGTCACCTGTGCCTTCTTCTCCAAGACCTTTTCCCCTGCGGAGAGAAATTACACCATCGGGGACCGGGAGTTGCTGGCTATCAAGCTAGCCTTAGAAGAGTGGCGTTATCTTCTGGAAGGCGCACACTATCCCATCACCATTTTCTCCGACCATAAAAATCTTCAATACCTCCAATCGGCCCAACGCCTCAACCCACGTCAAGCCAGGTGGTCCCTCTTCTTCTCGCGCTTCAATTTTCAGATACATTTTCGGCCAGCAGAGAAGAACGTCAGGGCCGATGCGCTCTCCCGTGTCTCCGATGTGTTGGGTGAGGAGGGCACGCCCCAGCATATAATTTCCCCCGAACGCCTGATCTCTGTGGCTCCAGTGGATCTGCGAAAGGTGCCTCCAGGGAAGACTTACGTCCGTCCTGCGCTCCGCAGGAGAATTTTGAAATGGGGACACTGTTCTCTAGTGGCCGGTCACCCAGGAGCACGCAAATCCTTCCTCCTAATCTCCCGTTTTTACTGGTGGCCAGAGCTTGCTAGGGACATCAAGGATTTCGTGAAGTCCTGCGTTACTTGTGCTCGTAACAAGACTCCTCGCCACAAACCCGCGGGTTTGCTCCAGCCTCTGCCCATCCCTAGGGCCCCTTGGACTCATGTGGCGATGGATTTCATCACGGATCTGCCTCCATCTTCGGGCAACACGGTCATCTGGGTGGTCGCGGACCGTTTTTCGAAGATGGCGCACTTTATCCCGTTGCCAGGGCTGCCGTCTGCCCCCCAGTTGGCCAGCCAGTTTTTTCTCCACATCTTCCGCCTACACGGACTACCTCAGCATATTGTCTCGGATCGGGGGGTCCAATTTGTGTCGAGGTTCTGGCGGGCCCTCTGCTCTCGGTTGCAGGTGAACCTCGATTTCTCTTCCGCCTACCACCCGCAGACGAACGGCCAAGTGGAGAGAATCAATCAGATCCTGGGGGGCTACTTACGACACTTTGTCTCGGCTCGACAGGATGACTGGGCCAGCTTACTTCTTTGGGCAGAGTTTTCCTATAACTCCCTGGAGTCAGAATCCACTGGTACCTCGCCATTTTTCATCGTCTATGGCCAGCATCCCCGCCCTCCATTACCATTGTCTCCACCATCGGAGGTGCCGGCAGCGGATACTTTTGCCCAAGATATGGTGTCCATTTGGAAACAGACGCGCCAGTCTCTGCAGCACGCGTCCGCACGCATGAAGGTCCAAGCGGACAAAAACAGAAGACCCTCCCCAGTGTTTTCGCCTGGCGACAAGGTCTGGCTATCGGCCAGATATATCCGGCTGAAGATCCCCTCGTACAAATTGGGCCCCCGGTACGTAGGGCCATTTGAAGTACTCGCTCGCATCAACCCGGCTGCCTATAAACTCCGGCTCCCACCCACAATGCGTATTCCCAACTCCTTCCATGTCTCCTTGTTGAAACCTGTGGTCCTGAACCGCTTTTCCCAGAGGATCACTCCTCCATCTTCTGAAGCGGAGTCCGCCAACATCTTCACTGTCAATGAGATCCTAGACATGAAGACCATCAGGGGAAGGCGGCATTTCCTGATCGACTGGAAGGAGTTTGGTCCTGAGGAGAGATCGTGGGAGCCGGAGGACAACATCCTGGACCGTGAGTTGCTGCAGAGATTCCTCCAGGCCAGGAAGAAGGGGAGGGCTAAGGGGGGGTACTGTTGCGGCTAGCGCCCGCGATCCGAGCTGCGGGCGCTGCCGTGGCTCTGCCTCTGTCCCCGGGACGAGTGCCACCACTGCCCGGGTGTCGGGCGGCGGGCGCACTCGCCCCTCTGCGCGCCGGTACTCGCCCCTCTGCGTGCCCTGCAGCCTCCTGCTGCCCGGCGCGCGCATCCCCCTGCTCTACGGCGCGCTCGCCGGCTATGTGAACTTTAAAGGGGCAGTGCGCCGGTAATTGGGTAATTGCCGGGCACTGCCTCTATTTCACCAGGGCGCTTCCGCCCACTCCCTGCCGGATCTTTGGTGCCTTGCCTATTGAGAAAGCGTTCCCTATTGTCTCGTTCTGATCTACTGTGTACTGTACCCTCGCTACTGTCTCTTGACCACGAATCTCTGCCGCCTGCCCTGACCGCCTGCCTGTCCACGACCACGAACCATAGCCGCCTGTCCTGACCTTCTGCCTGTCCCCGACTACGAGCCTGTCTTACGATTTTGCACCACGCTATACTTAGGCTGCCACCGCAAGCAAGTCACGTCAGGGGTAACGACCCGGTAGACTCCCGCCGCAGCAAGGCCATCCCGCTTTGCGGCGGGCTCTGGTGAAAACCGGGACCTACTTAAATTTCGTTTCCTGGCGTCGCTTACACCATCGCTTGCGGTGGTCCAGAGGATCCACTTCTACGTCCGGGACCGTTACATCCTGGAAGTTGTGAGGTCGGACATACATGGAGAGGACTTGTTCTTTCCATGGAAATACAATGTGGAGGTCGGTGGTACGTGCCTCAGTAACATCCACATGATGCCAGGACCAAAGTTTCCAACAGAACATTGCCCATCACCAAGGGCGTAACTAGAGACGCCTGGGCCCCATAGCCAAATTTTGGATGGGCCCCCCTCCACTAGGAACATTTACCAGGACCTCTTAAGTCATGCATTTACTAGTTAATACAAGGATCGATGACCTCACCATACATATCACCATCATACTGCTACCAAACAAATCCCACTATACCAAGACAAATATTACTAATAACGCTACTTCATATGGACTCGATTATACCGCCAGAACAAGACCACTAATTACCACCAAAATTGCTTTAAGGTAGTATAGACTGCGGCAAAATGTATGAAGCTGTTCTTCTGCAGGTCATACATACAGACGCAGTGTAGTGCCAATACCACAAGTCTGGCTCAGGCACCACCTTTACCTTGGTCTGGCTGTTCTATCTGTTCTGCGCCAAAATTTTGATGTCAAAGAATCATAAATGTGTCTACTTGTACTAATGTGGTGTGACGTGCCCAGGACGCTCCAAGACTTTGACGCACTAAAACTTTGGTGCACTAAAAAGTGTCTTTGATGTGGTACCAAGGCACTTATCACGCCAAAGTTTGGAGTAAGCCTGTTCATACATCTACAGAACCGGTCTACTACAGCTTTTTAAAGCCAGAATTCTGGCACACCCCCGTTCATACATGTCGCCCATAGTGTCTACATGTCGCCCACAGTGTCTAAATAATTCCCCTATACTATTACTGAATAAACATCAGTATACAAAGACCAATATTATGCCATATAGTGACCATATAGTAGTATATACCAATGTACATAGGTGCCTTACAGACTGTATATTACCTCCAGATAGTGGTATATACTTTACCAGTGTACACAGGTGCCCTACAGACTATATTACCACCATACAGTGACCATATAGTGGTAGATATCAGTGTACACAGACTCTGCAGACATATAAGTGATTACAGTGCAGTTACATCTTGTGACTGATATGGAAATTAATTCTTTCATAAATTCTATATTTCCATAAGGGGCATTAAAAGTTTGCATTCTCTTTTAATGAGCAGTACTTTTCCATCAAGATGTAGCTCAGCTTATCTTTTCTTTTTGCATTATTATTGTAGAAATCCAGCTTTCCTTAGAATTTGTCTCCTCATAAGTATCAACATTCTTGCTTGTTATTAGCTTCCAAAGGACATATATGAACACAGTGTTAAGTATTTAGAAGTAGAAGGTTAGAGATAAAACCGCAAGCCGTGCTATTCTGCCATGCGCAGTAGGACCACTGACCTTTAGATACAGTGGATACAGAAAATATTCAGACGCCTTTAAATTTCTGTGTTTCATTGCAGCCATTTGGTAAGATCCAAAAAGTTCATTTATTTGCTCATTAATATACACTCTGCCCTCCCTCCCCCCATCTTGAAAGAAGAAAAACAGAAATGTAGATATTTTTGCAAATTTATTAAACAAAAAAAAACATGGTCATAAGTATTTAGACCCCTTGCTCAGTATTGAGTAGAAGCAGCTTTTGAACTAGTGTAGCCATGAATCTTCTTGGGAATGATGCATCAAGTTTTTCACACCTGGATTTAGGGATCCTCTGCCATTCTTCCTTGCAGATCCTCTCCAGTTTCCTCAGGTTGGATTGTGAACATTGGTGGACAGCCATTTTCTAGTCTCTCCAGAGACGCTCAATTGGGTTTTTGGTCAGGGGTTGGCTGGACAAAAATCAAGAAT
>JAODAL010059942.1:0-21173 GCA_025379985.1 Phyllomedusa bahiana | reverse complement strand
TTTCTGTTGTCCCGGGACTTTTTCCCTTTGAACCCTGCCGTTTTTAAAATTGGGCCCTGCCCCCCGGGTCCCCAACTAATTTTTTTTGGCCCCTTTCTGCCGCGTTTGTAAAGATGTCTTGGGTGGTGGAAAACCTGTCAAATTCAATAAAAAGTTACCTGGGGTTTCAACACAAGTCCCCCTAAGAGAACCGGAAAGCTCCTCCTGGCGGGGGCGCCTGCAATTGGGGACGCCCCTGTCCTGAGCTGGACATGTGCTGCATCCTTTGTTAGGTCATGTAAATGGCAACTCACAAACTCCGGGGTTTTAAGTGCGCCAAAAAAACCTTCCATTTCTTGCTTTTTCACAGGACTGGACAAATATAAACTTTTAACTTTTAATGATGTTAATACTTATAAGTATTACAAAAAAGGACAATTCCCAAAATCATGTCCCCCCAGCAAAAAATGAAATCCACCCCTGGGGATTTTAACCCTCATGGGAAGTTTACCTATCACATTCCATGGGATATTTGGTATAAGGGCCGGTTCCCACCGGGAACCAGGGGTTAATCCAATACCTATACACGGAAAGTATTTAAAACTTTATTGTATTCCCTGTGCAAAAAATTGTGTTAAAACCAAAATAACAAACACCCCAAGGTACACCATAGGAAAAGTCAGGGCTATCACATAAACCCCCAAAGCCCAAGCGTCGTTTCGTACCAATATTTTGGAGACTCATCAGGGGCAAAAACCCATAGATGTTAGCCTTAGATTGCAACACATAATGTAGAAACAAGGGATGCACAAAGTCACAAAATGGTAGCCAGGGCAGCAGATACAGTGCTATCCTAAGAAGGTTATATATTTCTACTTATAGTGCGGCTTTTTAGCTGACAATGATTTTACTGACTCACCATTTTCCGGTGTGGGGGAAAGACACAGCTCAAATTACACCTTTGGGTTTAAACTTACAGTTATGCTGAGAAACTTTTCCTAGGGCCTCAATTTAACAAGCAAATTCACCCAGGAGAAGTCTTACTACAGCAAAGCCACATCAAGTAAAATCTAAAATGTAATCAACAATAGAGACAATGAACTCCACTATACAAAAAAAGTGACAAGATAAGGATAATGCACTGTACTTACATATATTCAATGTTTGGACGCCTACAGAGCACCTTTTCCTTGTGCTAACTGTAGTAAGATGCGGAGTGCCGCATTACTGCGCGCATCTCTGTACACTCAGATCGCGCGCCTCAGTTGTTCGGCGTCTGACGTCATCCCGCGCATGCGCACTCTTAACTAGGGAAATCACCTATAGCCGGAACGGAGACTCTTATTCCCTGACGTCAAGTAAACAGGGAGGTCTGCCAATACACCATGGCGCGTCTATAAAAAGCGCGCCTGTGTAGCACCGGCCCATTTAATTATACAGAGAGAAAACCGCGCCATTCTATATAACTCGATAATGGGAATTAACGGCTCATTTGTTTGAAAACAGACTGGCAACAAGAAATCATGAAGTGATAAACAAATAAAAATAAAAAAAAAAAATAAAAAAAAAAAAAAGAGAAAACCACGACAGTTTGTTTACCCTAAATATGTCCTACGAGTGTGGGGTTTTCAGAATGCCCAAAATAATGGAGAGAGGGGAGTATAGGGGATATTCGTTATTATTATATCGCACAAAAAGTGTTCAAAATTCATATTGAAAATTTATCTTTTGTCCCCTTTAAAGCTAGTTTGGGGGGGACTAAGGGGAGGTATTAGAACAAGGGGGAGAAACAGCTAGGAAATTTCCATACAATTTATAAAAAAATTTTTTAATGCGGGAAAAAAAAAAAAGGAAACAATTAGAAGCGATTAATTTGAAAATTGAAAGGAAAAAAAATTTAAGTGGTTTTTTAAAATTCAAAATTAGTTTTAAAAAGAGGACAATTAAAGACCACGATTGAAAGGTTTCGCAAAATTTAAAAGAAAAAAGGAAAAAATCTAAAATTATTGGGGGTTTTAAACAAGTTTTTCCGTGAAAAAAAAAACCCTATAGCTTCCCCCCGGGGACTCCCTTCTAGTCAGAGAGGAGGGGACGGATATTTTCCTTTTTCTGATACATTTACGGGTTAGGGTTTGAATATTACAATAAAATTTAAAAGGATCAGAAGGAAGTCGAACTTACGAACAAGAAGGGGGGGGGAGGTGGGGGGAAAAGGGTCCAAAGGCAATAAAAACAGGTGGGGGTTTTTTTTTAGAGGAGAGGGGGTTTGAGGAGCCCCTTCCCCCAAAAACCCCAGGGAGAGATTAAAAAAAAGAAAAAAAAAGGGTACATTAAAAATTATTAATTATCTAAAAAAATACTAAAAAGAGGGGGGAAAGAAGAGGTTTTTAGGGAAAAAGGGGTTGTCCTTTTTTTCCAAAAACACCCTTTGATTTTTTCCCTTTTTGGGGGGACTAAGGATATCTGAAACTATTTCTTAAAAACCAAAGGGGGCCCAAAAAAATTCCAAAAATTTGAGAGAAAAAAACGAGGTGTTTGGGGATGGGCCTCTCAAGTGAAGAAAAAAAATTTTGTTTTAAAGGGTTTTTAGGCCCAATTACGGGGGGAGAAAGTGAGAGGGGGTTTTTGGGTGAGGGCCCATTTACAAATTTTAAAACTTAAAAAAATACCCCCACTTTCCAATTGGGAAAAAATCCCCTGTTTTGATTTTTTTAAAAAAGGGGGGTTGCTTAGAGTTTTGTTAAAATTTTCACAAAAAGGACCTTTTAGGATATCTAACCTGAGTGCATTACAAATTTCGGGCCCTTTTTTCCCCCTTGGAGGGGGAAATAGCAGTTGATCAAAAAACCCATTGGACAAGGGGGGGCCCGTGGTCTTGATGGATAGCCCCAGACTATTTTAAACATTTTTGCCAATTGTTTTTTAAAGGGTTTCAAAAAAAATTTTATGAGTTCCAATCTCTTTGACCTAAAAAGGTGTAAAAAAGGGAACAAAAAAAATATACTGGAGAGTTGCGAAGAGAGGAGGTGATTGATGGGGGGAAAATTTTTTAAATTTTTGCCCCCAAAAATGGGCCGAAAAATTGGGCGAGTTTATGCGTTCCCAAAAGCCCCAAAAAAGGGGACAAAACCCCATTTAAAAAGGACCCCCCAATCGTCTCGGGTATTGATATTTTTAACACAAAAGGGTTGGCATCTTTTGGGGGACAAAGGGTTTAAAGGAATTTGTTGTTGCACTTCCCCTCAAAATTTAAGAGTTTAAAACCGGGAAATTGGGGTTCAGAAGGGTTTTGGCAAGCATTGTTTGTAGGGGGCCTTAAAATTCATCTATCCCAAAATTGAAATGGGCCAAAAGGGCAGTTGGGTATTTTTTTTAACCCCAAAAAAATTAAAAAGGGGGGTTTCTTTTTGGGGCCCAAAACAATTTATCCTCAATTTTGTGGAGTTTGGGGGCTGACAAAAAAACTTTTTTCCTTTTTTTGACGGGCCGGATCTTCCACCAGCTGGGGGGGCACCGCCATGGGAAGCCAAATTGCCCCCCCCCATTTAAGAAAATTTCTGCTCCTTGGTGGTGGGAGGGCAAAGGGGGCCCTTTGGGGATGGGGGGGCCCATCTGGGGCCCGGGGGGGGGCTCCCCTCGGGGGTTCCGTTACATAAAAGATTCTTTCTTTCCCGGGGGAAAGGGGCCCGGAAAGGGGCCCTTTGGGAGAATTGGTGGAAAACTCTGAATCAGAATGCTTAGGCTTGGGGTTTCCCCTTTATAAAAATAAACCCATTAATTCTTTACCACCCCTTGATTTTAGAGACCCAGGAGGGGGGAATGGGGCCGAGCTCTCCCTGACGGGGTCTATTAAAAAACCTTACCGCAACAAATGGGTCTGTTTAAGTTGGAGGGAGCTGTCACTTACCCCTTTAACGAAGGGGAATTCCAAAGGGCCGTTCTTAGGCTGGGAAGAAACTGTTCAACCCTTGTAAATTTCCCATTTGAAAGAAAAAGGGATTTGGGGGTTAGATTTAGGGACAGGGGAACCCTAATGGGGTTTTTTAAACGGGCATATAAATTTCCCCTGTTCGGGAAATGTTTCATCTTTTTGGTTCCAAGAGTAAAGGGGAAACTAGAGAACCCCCAAATTAGGCAATTCCCCTTTTTGATAAAAGCAAAATTCACCCATTAGGGATGTCCTAAAGGGAGCCCTTTGGGGACTTTTCTTAAAATGGTACGATTTTAATTGATTTTCTTACCCGGCACCCCCAATTTTTCCCTATGGGACGGGAAAGGGAATTTTGGGGTTAAAGGGCGGGTTACACCCCCCTTTGGGGGTCCCAAAAAAAACCCAATGACTCATGGTTGGTTGGGGGCAGCCCAAGGGGGGGGTTTTTTTAAATTTGGGGACATTTAAAAGGCATGAAAATGGATTAAACAAACCAAGACGGTATTTTTGGGCATTGGAAGGGTTTTGTAAAATATAACATTAGGTTTTGTGAATGTAGTTCCTCCATTTTATATACAAAGCTAAATTTCCCCTTGCAATCTGAATACATTGGGGGGGAAAAACCCTTTAAGGAAACCCTTTGGGGGACAAAGGGGTTTTAGAGCATATTGGGGGGGCATTTAAAAAAACAATCGTGAACCCCACTGGGGGAGATCATTTCAACACCCCAAATTTAAGGGGGGGAATGAAAAGGGCTCTCTTCGATTTGTACCTCTGGAATTGTTTTGGTCTCGAAACGGGAGGGTGTGTTGACAAAAAAAACTTTTTAAAAAAGAGGGAAATGGGTTTTTTTTAGGTTTGGTTTCGGATTTTTCCCCCATGGCCCTTTTTGAAAAAACTTAAATTTTTTTAATTTTTTTCCCTCTGTTTTTAATTTTCCCCCTAAGAACCTGATGGTGCAAAATTGGTTTTTGATTCACGTTTTTGTGCGATATTATTTTAAAAAATCTGTTATCACTATTAAATCTCTTCACCTTTTATTTTTGTTTATTCTGATTTCCCCCCCACTCCCGTAGGACCCTTTTTTAGATAAAAAAACGTTTTTTCTGTGGTTTTTGTCCCTTTTTTTTTTTCTTTTTTATTTTTTTTTTTATTATATTTTTTGTTCATCACTTTCCATGATTTCTTTTTGCCCGTCTGTTTTCAAAAAAAATGAGCCGTAAATTTCCCCTTATCGAGGGTTTTTTAGAATGGCGCCCGGGTTGTCTCTCTGTATAATCAAACCGGGGCCGGTTTCTACACGGGCGCTTCTATTCCCCTTTTTATTGGGGAAGGGGCCTCCCCTGTTTAAAACTGACGTCAGGGGGGTAAAAGTCTCCGTTCGGGGTTTGGGGTGATTCTTTGTTAAGGGTGGCATGCGCGGGATTTACGGCAGACGCCGAACAAATGAGCGGGGCGCGATTTTTGGGTTTTACAGAGGGGCGCCAAATAAAGCGGCAAATCCGGGTCCTTATACAGTTTTTGCACAAAAGGGAAAAGGGTTTTGGGCCTTTTTTTGTTTTTTGGGCCGTCCCAAAAAAAAAATTTTTTAAATTTTTAATTTTGGTTTAAAGTTTTTTCAAAGTTTTTTTCAAATTTTAACCCTTAAAAACTTTGTCAAATTTTTTTTTGGAAAGGGGGGTTTTTTCAAATTGTCTCTTTTTTTTTGGTTTGATTTACCAATTTTTTTTTAGAAAAATTTTACTTTCCATTGGGTTTTTTCCCTTTGCCCTTTTTTAGTTTTTGACCCTTTTTTCCTCCCAAAAAAGGGTTTTGTTTTTTTAATTTTGCTTGTTAAATTGGGGGCGGGGGGGGCCCTTAGGATTTTTTTTGGTTTTTTTTAGGGGGGATAAAAACCTTTTGGGTAAAGTTTAAAACAATTGGTTTTTATTTGGCTGTGTTTGGGCTCCACACCGGAAAATGGTGGGGGTCAGTAATTTATTGTCCAAACTAAAAGCCCCCACTTTAAATAGAAAATATTAACCCTTCCCTTTTGGATAGCACTGTATCTGCTGTTTGGTACCAAATTTTTTGACTTTGTGCATCCCTTGTACTACATTTTGTGTTGGGATTTAAGGCTAACAATCTATGGGGCTTTTGCCCCTGATGAGTCTCCCATTATTGGGGTTTCGAAACGCGGGTTTGGGTTTGGTTTGGGTTTTTGTGATAGACCCCGAAATTTTTTTTTTTTTTCCCTTTGGTTTTACCTTTGGGGGTTTTTTTTTTTTTTTGGGTTTTAAAAAAATTTTTTGCAAAGGGAAATTAAATTAAAAATTTTTAATTTCTTTCCCGTGGGATAGGGTATTTTAAAAGGGATTATTTCCCCCTTTGGTTCAAAGGGGGGGGACCCTCCTTATTTGGGGCGGGAATATCCTTAATTGTGATAGGGCTTTTCCCCTTTTAAAGGGTTTATTATCCCGGGATTTGCATTTTCAATTGTTTGGCTGTTTGTTTTTTTTTGGGGGTTTTAATTGAATCCCTTTTTTTTTTTATACTATTTGTATTAAAAAAATTTAAAATTTTTAAATTTTATAAACTAGTCCAAATGAATTAATATCTTTTTCGGCTATTTCATTTTATTTCCGGGGGAGATTTTTACCCTTCCCCTTGGGTTTTTGTTTTTTTCTTAGGGCTACCAAAATCCCCAATTTTTTAAAACCCCCAAATTTTTGGTCACACTTTTTTCACTTCCCGGGACTTTGGCCCCCCCAAAGGCCCCTTTTTTGTATTAGATGTTTTTGGTTGGGAAAGGGAGGTTTTAACCCCCTTTTTTCCCTGTATTAAACCCCTCCCTTTTTATTTTAACTTGGTGGACTATTGTAAACCCAAAACAACCTTTTTCAACCCCTTTTTTTCCCCCCTAAACCCCCCCAAAATTTAAAATTTTCGAGCAAAGGGTCTCACACCTCGTGGGTTTATTTGTTTCGTAGCTTTTTTCTAATATAAAAATTGGTTTGTTTGTTTCTTATACTCCTTTTTTGCAATGTGGGTGGGGAATATGTTGGGCTATTAAAGAATTTTTTTATTATTATAGGGAGGGGTTCCCTTTGGGCCCCCCCGTTGGTTCTTTTCCCGCTGGGCTTTAAAATTACCTTGGGCGGGTAAAATTTCCCATTCGTGCATATTTGGGGCATGGCACCCTTTTTCTACAAAAACCCCACAAAGGGTATCTGCAGCCTGGAAATAGCGGTTTTTTTTTTTTAAGCGATTTACTGCAAAAAAATTCGGATCGAAAAGAATTTTTTCCGGAAAAAAAAAATTTAAATTTTTAAAAAAAATTTGGGGCCCTCTCTAAAAGTGGGCCCCTGTCAGGGTTTTGAAATAGGGGCTGTGTCAGGAAGGCCAAAACTGTCTGGGTTCTTAAGGAGTTAAAGGTCCTACATGCTCTGACCTGTGTTTTTTGGCATTTATATGTTTAAAGAAACTTTGGGGGTTTGTATTGCTGCCCTTTGCCACCTACCTTTTACTTTTGTATTTTTGTCTATTTTGTCACCTTTTTACAGATTTTATAGAGCTCTTTGTTATTTTCAAAGGCTAAGCTGACCCCTACGACTTTTATATTTTCTAAATGCCCATTATTATTTATTGCCCCTTTAACAGAAGATATAAGCCATGTTGGATTCAGTTTTAATTGCAAATACTTATTACCCATACACTTCAGCAATATATTTCCCCAAAGTATAAGTAAAGCCTTCCCATTTAACTTCTACATCATTATATGAAAATAACTGTTCCCAGTATGTCCTGTAGTGCGGCCCTCAATAAGGGACCACTTCACTGCACATGTGGAATTGAGGGGTCTGTATGTCAGACACTGCCATAAGTCATCCCATTTAACAAACTACACCTTTCAAGGACTTTTAAAACAGCACTTAGAAAGTCTGTTAACTCTTTAGGTGTTTCACAGGAATTAGAGAAAATTTGTGGCAAAATCTCATTTTTTTTTGCAGATTTTCAATGTTAACCTATTATTTTATGAAATGTAGTATATCATAACAGAAAAACACAGCTCAATGTAAGTTTCCCAAAATCTACTGTTTTCAGAAATATACCATATGTGGCCCAAGTGTGTTATTTTGCCTTTCTGAAGGAGGGATTTGCAGCAGTACTGCAAAACAGCGTTGAAAAAGGTTTAAAGCTAAGTAAAAGACCTAGCGTCCGAGTGTGTCTTCTGGCTAAAGTGTGTCTTTGGGATTTAAGACTGAGGGACTTTTAGGAGGGACAGTATTGTACTGATTTTTATATTTGTATCTGTGTCTCTCTCTCTCTCTCTATTTGTAACATCCCCATGAGTTCCATGATTGACAATGCCGTCAAGTGCAGATCTTGTGCAATGTATTCAATCCTTGAACAATAGTTTGAGGTTGCATACTGTGCACACTGCACATTTAGAAGCCTGGATCCTGGATTTAAATGAGCAAGGGACAACACAGAGATCCATTGCCAACTTGGAAGCGAGTTTGCTGCTCACTGAGCATGCTGGGGAGAATGGCAGCAAAGAGGTGCAGGGAACTAAAGCAGCTAGCTGGGTAACAGTCAGAAAGAAGGGTAGAGGGAAAAGAGTCAGGGAGTCTAGTCCTGATCTGGTACACCCCAACAAATTTTCAAGATTGGCAGATGAGGAGGATGTCAGCTCAGAAATAGCACTGCTGCAGCAAGACACTACCCCTCTCAGCTCCAGTAAGGTGGGGAATAGGAGTGCAGAGCAGGCTAGATAGGTGCTCGTCGTTGGGGTCTCCATTATTAGGGGAGCAGACAGGGAAATCTGTCAAAAGACTGGCATCATCGAACAGTATATTGTTCACCTGGGTCCCAACATTTCGCGGATCGGGTTGATAGATTGCTGGGTAGGACTGATGAGAATCCAGCTGTCATATTGCACATTGGCACCAATGACAAAGTTAGAGGTAGAGGGAGTGTCCTTAAAAACAATTTCAGGGACTTAGACCAAAAGCTTATGTCGAGGACCTCCAAGGTAATAGTTTCAGAAATACTACCTGTACCATGGGCCACACCAGAGTGACAGCGTGAGATTAGAGCGGTAAATATGTGGCTCAAAAATTGGTGTAAGGAAGAGGGATTTGGGTTTTTGGAGAACTAGGCTGACTTCTGTCTTGGCTACAGACTATGCTAGGGACGGGCTGCACCTAGATGGGGAGGGTGTAACTGCATTGGGGGACAAAATGGCAAAAAAGTTGGAGGAATATTCAAACTAGGGACTAGTGGGGAGGGCAACTACAAAGATAGAGTGCTAGATAGTGAAGAGTGGAGTGAGGGGATGTAGCAATAGTTAAAAAAAAACAGGGATAAAGGAATGAAAACCGAAAAATCTCTAAATTGCATGCGGACCGATGCCAGGAGTCTCACCAACAAAATAAATTAACTAGAATTATTTATTGCTGAAGAAAAATATGACATAAAGGGGATAACTGAGACATGGCTGGACGAGAGCTACGACTGGGTGGTTAACTTACAGAGTTACATTTTATTTAGAAGAGATCGTAAACACCAGAAGGGTGAGGTGTTTGTCTCTATGTAAAATCCTGTTTGAAGTCAAGTTTCAGCCTATAGGCTCATTCATATTTGGACAAACTCCTGAGACATCAGTTTTTTTAAATACTGAAGTATTTTGTTGTTAATCTTTGAATTCCCCTGCACGCACAGTTTTTGGAATATTTAAAAAAACATATAAAAAACAGTACTCCCTTCCTGCCCCTCATTAAAAAAAGGCATTTGCAGTCTTTGATGTGTTTTATTTGTTAATGTTAAAATGTGAAATACCCTGAGAAATACCTCCACTAGATAATACTCTGTTTTGGGGATACAGCATCTCTAGAGCAAAAAGCTACAAAACATATGGTACAAACAAAAAAATCATTCTTATAGCAATAAATACCAGCAAACAAGTTAGGAAGATACCTTGCAAATTTTAATCTTTGCTGTTGAAATTCAAGTCCTGGACAAAAAGAAATGATTTTCATTTTATGTCATGAATATGTCTTGTGCACAATAGCCTGAACTGGATGGACGTATGTCTTTTTTCGGCCTGACAAACTATGTAACTATGTAATATACAAAATAGAGAGAAATATTCAGCTGTAATAAAATTGTAATGCAATGTAGGCTCACTGTTTCCATTCAACACAGGAGCCTTTTTTAAGCTAGTATGGTAGTGCACACACAGTAAAAATAAGCAATATAATCATATCAATCAATAATCTCATTAATAAGTATGCTACAAAAAATATAGATTTCAAACACCAGTAAACCTAAAAACAGGTGTAAAAATATGTAAAGCTAATACAAATCAAAGTGTTAGCATGCATCCCATTCCAATATCATGATACCAGACTCTTTAATTTTTAAAGTATAATTGATACATTTATAATAAAAAAAAAAAAAAATGTTGGATCACTTAGGGTGCTTTCACACGCAGCTGCATTTTCGGTGCGTTTTTTGGATGCATTTTTGGGGCAAAAAGGCACAAAATTTTAATGCGTACATTTCTGCATAAAAAACGCACCAAAAATGTACTGTGTGAAAGCCCCCTTACTCTGCCACACTGTGTTCCCCAGTGTAATATTATGTACTAATGGACAAAGGTGAAATTTTCCAAATTTAAACTGAACGAACGTCCCAAATTCAGTCAGGGAACTCATTCTTAAAGCTAATTGATAGGTAAAAATATATCAACTGATATCAACTGATGAGTAGAGATGGGCGAATTTCTCAAAAATTTTATTCGGTTTACTTCGCCGAATTTTCGATAAAATTCTTTTTGGGTCCAATTACTTCGGGATAAATCGCGTTAAAAAACGCTATTTCCAGGCTGCACAGACCTGCAGGGGCTGTGAACGTTGTCCCCCAAGGTGTAATTTTAGGGGGGAAACGGGGGGGATGGTCCCCCCCATTTTTTCTGGGGGGGACAGTCCTTCCTATTTTTTTAGCATTCAATAAAAAAAATTATTTGAAATTATGAGAATACATTAAGTGTGGAGGCAAGCACAGAGGAGGAAGAATTTAAAAACCCTTTGCCTCCTATATTTCTGTACTTATGGGAGGCCCGATAGGTGCGCCCAAGTGTCCATTTAGAGTGAGGCACGTGTTTGGTAGAGCGGGGTTTTAGCAGGGGGATTCACCATGAAACGTTTGCCACAGTCCAGCACCTCTGTATCTGGGGCTGTTTTAGGTACTTCCCCTCACATCCACTTCCCCCTATGCTCACCCCCTTTTCGGAAGAAAAGAGCCCCTGCCGAATAAATCAGTGGCCCCTTTGTCTGTAGTGTGAGGAAGAAGTGCCGACTGCACCAGACTACGGAAAAGGGAAAGGGAAGGGGGACAAGGGTGCTAGGCGTTGTGTGTGCATGTGAGTAGGGTTGTACTGTATTTTTGAGGTGTGTTTTAAACTGTAAGCCTGTGCGTTTCCCTCCCTTTACCGCGGGGGGAAAAATTAAAATTTAAAGGGGGCCGGGCCCCCCACAGCATTTTAGAAGTAGGATTTCCCAGTGCTTATTTTCAAAAACCCCAGTAGATAGCAGAGCGCACAGTAGCCCCGCTATATGCCTTGTGAACTACTTTAAAGATAGAATGCTGTTCTGGGCAGATTCGTGCTGGATCTGCTCGAAGGGGTCCCCAACCCCAACAGGAAACTGATTTACATTATACCCCTATGTAAAATCAGTGTGTTGTTGAATGACACTGTTTTACTTGAGTTTTTTGGCGCGTATGTCAGCCCCTAAAATTTTAATTATTTGAGGCATTTTACCACTTACAGCACCTTGGGGATAGGAGGCAGAAATTGCCTCAGGCGCTGGGTCATTTGCTCGTCGGAATTTGCGTTTCAAGCGCTGAATTTCCAAAAAGGGCAAACGCACGTCAGTGGCCAAAAAAAAACATCATGTGAACCCACCCTAAGTGTGTAGTATCCCTGTTTTCATTTTATGTTTTGAAAAGTTTGTATGCCGTCCTTGGCCACCCTGGGGTACTTTTGCTCCGGATGCCGTCTTCGGTAGATCGGTATTGAAATTGAATTTGGCCCCATTTAGTCTCTTGAACCGGGCCTCACCAGTTTTATTCTCCAACATAGGTTAAACTGCAAAGCTACAAAAACCCTACCCATTTTGCTCGTACACCAAAACTCATCCCGTCTATCTGTGGCCCGGCCCTATAAAGAAACACCCAAATTTTTTTTTCCCAGTCTTCTGGTTCTGGCTTTCCCAAAGCCTTTGGGGGGGCCAAACCTCTGCTACAGCCCCTCTGCTGCTCCCCACAATAGCAGACCCGCCCCCGTCCCCTGGAGTAGGAGGCCTTAAAAATGGGTCTCCAAGCCCCCCAACACCGGGGCTAGAAACGGGGACCGGGGAACTTTGGGGGAACACCACCCCCCCACGCGTGTTCCAAAAAAACCCAGCCCATAATGGCTGGAATTAGCATACTCGTAAAAGTGTCAGCAACCAAATGTTGCAAACCCCGACAATCCCTGGTTCCACCGCCGAGACCGGCCCTCGGTGGCACTTTCTACCAGGTCTCTTGTGTACGCCCTATGGCAGACCAGCGCCCCCCCCATGGTCGCTGTGCCACAGTATTATAACAAATTTTGGGGTCCCTTTGAAAAGTAGTTTATTATTGTACGTGTGTAAGTAAAAATTTCTGGGGTCGGTGAATTTTTGCACTAATAATTGGTTATGATGTGTAATGTAATCTTGGGGTACAATGGGAAATGTGAAATTCTCGGGTTTTCAGTGAGTAATGAAAATTATCTGGGGTATGGTTAATGAAATCTCTGGAGTACATGGGTAACGTAATTATTTCTAGGGGCAGTTGTAATATAATAATTTTTGGGGTACACTGAGTCATTTGGGGTACATGTGCATTTTTTTTAAAGTACAGATATAATGTAATTTCTAGTCTAAATGTATAAAATAATTCTTTTTTGGGGGAGCAGTGAGTGAGTCATTTCTGGTGATGGTAGCATAAATTAATTTTGGGGTACAGTATGGACAAATAAGTGATTGCTGGGGGAACGTAGGATTGGGTTCTTCTGTTTCCTCATTCTGTGTGCTATAACAAATTTTTAAAGGGTTGTGATGGGGGATGGGAGGGGTTAAGCAAAATTTTTCTGCATTGCACAATTTTTTTATTCCATGGAAATATTATCGGGGGTTTTGGTTGGTTTCATTGCCAGGGGTGTTTTTTAGTCCCAGTCCAGCTCTAAAATTCGTAATTAAAAAGGGGCCACTATAACCTTTCGATTGCACCAAAATGTTTGCCACAAGGGGTCCGCCCCGGGCCGCTGTGGAGCTCAAAGCACTCCTCAGACCTCCACTGGTTTGAGGGGGCCATTTACTGCAGGGAGTGAGGGCGGAAGGGGGGGGGTAAAAGGGTGGCGAGTGAAGGAGGGGTGGGATAGGGGGAAAAAAGAGGGAAAAAAAGGCCCCCCCCGAATTAAATTTGGGCTAACCCGCTGTCTTTTCAACACGGGGTGGGAAAAAAGAGGGAAAATTTTGGATTAAATTTCCCCTTTCCTCTACTTTGTTTCACTAAGGTAATCCAGTTTTTTTTAGAAGGGGGGCCCCCCCAAAAGAAATTTTAAGGGGGAGGAGGGAGGTTTTGTCATTTTGGGTCTAATTGGGAAAAACGCATAAGGTCTTGCAATTTGAGGATTGAGGGGGTAAATACCCCGAGGCTGGGTTTCTTTTTCCCCTTTTCTAAGCGCTCGCAGCTAAGTTTCGACGTCCCCCCTACTTTTCACAAAGGGAATGGGATCCTTGACGCGAAAATCCTACTTAAAAATACTGCGGAAAAGGGGTTGGCCCCCCACTATTCGGGTTTTGATGCGCCCCTTGATTTCGGAATCAACTATGGCACTGCAAGTGGGTTGGGGACGACCCCAGTTGGAGGTCCCTATCTGCTTAAGGCCCCGGGTAACGTCTAAATTTTAGCTTTCCCGCAGATACTGGGGGATGTCCCCCAATGTATCACAGGGGTTCAACCCCCGTCAGGGGGGCACCCCATGGGTTTTGAAAGTAGTGGCTGCTTCGATGTGGGCCCCGGAGGGGAGATATATTTTCACTGCCCTTTGGGGCGCCCCGGGGATTTAAGTTTTGGGGGGGGGGGTGATGACATTTTCAAGAACGCACCCAACTAAATTTTTGTCCCGAACAAAACCCCCTTTGGGAAATATTTGGCCATAAGATGTTATGCGACTCCATGTGAAACTGGAAAAAAGGAAATTACTATATATGATCTCCGCCCAGCGGGGGATTAAAAATACTTAAACCATAATACACGGGTCCACACCCCCTTTTTAAGATGTTTTGACAAAACTGTCCTACATATTTGAAAATGGACTGGGGGAGAGGCCTCAGGTAAAAAGGAGCCCATGTCGAAAGTTTTTCCAAAATTGGGGTAGTTTTATTCCCTTGGTTCCAAGAGAATACAGACGCCATCAAAGAATGCTTTAGTCTTACCACATGGTTTCAAGAACAGATACTAATAGGTGAGACACCACTCTAGGGGAGCTGACGCTTCAATTTGCTCTGATGATGAGAAATTCTGATCCGCCACCTAACTGGATATTGGGCAACTAGGGCCTCCACCTTACAAAACAAGGCGAGATGTAGATATCAGATACGGGGTGTTATATGGAGCGACCCTGCTGTTAAAAACGGGGCTGGGGGGCGGGCCCGGAGAATGGAGCACTTGTTGTTATGTTGTTATGTTGATATGTGTCTGTGTTTTGTCTGAGTCTAATGATGCATACTGTACTCATGCGGCTTCTGTCTTCTCCATCATTAAGATGGTCTAATGCTAAAGAAGAGGCCAAGATTGGCAATCCTAGCTATATTAACAGGGAGGGCAGCCCAGTTCGATGTATTCCGGGGTCGCCTGCGTTCAGATGGTTTGCCCCACGATGTTGGCGTCTGGAGGCAGTGCGACTTCGGCGCAAAGGAGTGGGCGTGAGTCCGCAAAATAGGGGCTCGGACGGATTCTAATAGACACATGTCCTTTTCCTTTTTTGTTGTCTTCTTTATTGTTTTGTTTTATATAAAATAGAAAATAGGTGGTACAGAGTGTAAAAGGTTATAACATATCTAAATCTGAACCTTTTTGATAATCTGCAAGTTGTATTTCAATCGCTGTGAATGTCCTAAACTTTGTATTGCTTAATAAAGACATTTTAAAGAAAATTGGTCCCCCCCACTTTTTGAACCAAAGTTACGCTCCTGGTTGTGCCATGCTTAAATATGCAGAGGGAGCTTGCTTTGGTCTTCATACACTGTTGTGTTTTAGTATGACACGCACATGACTGCCGCCGCTCTTAGAATCGCTTCACTATAAAATTCCCTGGACAGTTAAGAGGGCAAAACTGACCAAAAAAGTGAAGCGGGAATGTAGCCTGATAAAGTCATGGCAGGGAAAGCTGGAAAAAAACAAGCTGAGAGCTCAGGTGGCAACATTAGTGACAGAGTGTGGAGGTGACGGCGGCAGCCACAGCAGCATAAGATCAGAAAGTGGCACAATAACATTCTAGAGGTGGCAAAAAGAGGAGTAGGCCACAGAATGGCACAATGACACAGTGTGTAGGTTACGGCAGCAGCCACAGCAGCAGCATGAGGTCAGACAGTGGCACAATGACATTCTGGAGGTGGCAAAAACAGGAGTAGGCCACAGAGTGGCACAATGACACAGTGTGTAGGTTACGGCAGCAGCCACAGCAGAAGCATGAGGTCAGAGAGTGGCACAATGACATTCTGGAGGTGGCAAACACTGGAGTAGGCCACAGAGTGGCACAATGACACAGTGTGGAGGTCACGGCAGCAGCAGCATGAGGTCAGACAGTGTCACAATGACATTCTGGAGGTGGCAAAAACAGGAGTAGGCCACAGAGTGACACAATGACACAGTGTGGAGGTCACGGCAGCAGCAGCATGAGGTCAGACAGTGGCACAATGACATTCTGGAGGTGGCAAAAACAGGAGTAGGCAACAAAGTGGCACAATGACACAGAGTGGAGGTGATGCAGGAGCAACAGCATGAGGACAGAGAGTTGCACAATGACAGTGTGTGGAGGGCACGGCAACAGCCACAGCAGCTGCATGAGGTCAGAGAGTGGCACAATGACAGAGAGTGGAGGTGATGGCAGGAGCAACAGCATGAGGTACAGGAGGGCACAATGACACATGTGGAGGTCACGACAGCAGCAGCATGAGATCAGGCAGTGGCACAATGACATTCTGGAGATGGAAAAAACTGGAGTAGGCCACAGAGTGGCACAATGACACAGTGTGGAGGTCACGGCAGCAGCAGCATGAGGTCAGACAGTGGCACAATGACATTTTGGAGGTGGCAAAAACAGGAGTAGGCCACAGAGTGGCACAATGACAGGGAGTGGTGGTGATGGCAGCAGGAGCAACAGCATGAGGTCAGAGAGTGGCACAATGACACAGTGTGGAGATGACCACAGCAGCAACAATAGCAGCAGCATGAGGTCAGAGAGTGGCACAATGACACAGTGTGGATGTCACGGCACCAGCAACAGCAGAAGCAGCATGAGGTCATAGAGTGGTACAATGACAGAGTGTGGAGGTGGGTGGCAATACCAGTCCCTGGTAAAGATGGTTGGTGGCAGATGGAGAAACTGTCAGCAGATGTGTGGCATCAGGCGGGTGGCGGCATCAGAATAGTGGCTGAGGCAGGTAGTTTGAACCCAGACTCATTTCTCACAGTTTGGGTGAGGCGTCATGGCTGATGTAGTCTGACGCCTATGGCATTGGTGTGTGGAAATCCTGGCCGATCCACGCCTGATTCATCTTGACAAAGGTCAGTCGTTCCACATTTCCTGTGGACAAGCGGGTTCTCCTTGGGGTAACGATGGCCCCCGCCGCACTGAACACCCGCTCTGATACCACACTACTGGCCGGGCAGGACAGCTTCTCCACTGCAAACTCGGCAAGTTGCGGCCACACATCCAGTTTGGCTGCTCCGTAGTCCAGCGGATTTTCTAACTGGGGTGGCAGAGTGCTGTCCAAGTAGGCCCCCCTCTGTTGGTTCGGGGGCTGCTCCAGGTCCTGCTGCTGTTGCTGCTGGCGACTGCCCTCCTCACTAGACGGGTGAAGGAAGCTGCTCATCAGTGACTCCAGACTTAGGTTGCTGCTGATGGAGCTGGTACTGCTCCTACCCCCCCCCCCACCTTACCCAGCAGCCGCGGCAGTAGTACGTGAGTGCTGAAGAACCCCCCGATCAGACCTGTCAGAGAAGGGACGATGCCGCACATAGGCAGCGGCCAACTGACTACGGAGGATTTCCCTATAGTATTTGAGTTTGTCCTCCCTCTCAGCTGCTGGGAAAAAGGCTCCCATTTTGGACCGGTAGCGAGGGTCCAATAGGGTGGAGAGTCAGAAGTCCTCCTCTGCCGGATGGTGTCTATTCGGCTGTCACTAGCCATGCAAATCAGCATGCTGCGGGCCATCTGCACAAGTGACTCCGAGGGGCTCCCTGCCTCCATCTCCACTGTATACTGCCACAGTGCTTGTGGGTCATCTGCCTCGTCTTCCTCATCTCCATCTACCTCCTCCAGCTGCTCCTGCTCCTCCTCTCTTGTCACCTGGGTAGAAAATCCACTCATTTCACCAGACAATGCTTCTGCTCCAATGTCCTCCTCCTCCTCCTCCTCCATTTCAATCCCCACCGGACTCGTGTGGCCGCGAGATGTAGTCACCACGTCTCCAGTCCCCTGCCCAGACAGATTTTTCAGCATCTGTTCCAGGACATGAAGCAGTGGAATGACGTTATTCATCCCGTTGTCCTGTCTACTGACAAATAACGTCGCCTCCTCGAATGGCCTCAACAAACGGCAGGTGTCACGCATGAGCTGCCACTGGCTGACATCAAAGTTACACAGGGGAGTACTCCTGTCCGCCTGGATCATCAAAAAATCGTTAATGGCCTTTCTCTGTTCATACAGTCGGTCCAACATGTGCAGGCTGGAATTTCAACGGGTGGAAACATTGCATATCAGAGTGTATTGGTGGAGCCGCTGCAACTCGAGGAGGGTGTTCCTGGCTTTGTAGGAATGGATGAAGTGCATGCACAGTTGTCTGGGCATTTTCAGAATCTTCTGAAGATCGGTGGAAGACTTCAGGAACCTTTTCACAACCAGATTGAACATGTGCGCCATGCAGGGCGCATGGACCATCCCTTCTTGGTGCAGCGCGGACACCATGTTCCTCCCATTGTTCGTCACTATGGTTCTGATTTGCAGTTGGCGTGGAGAAAGCCACACATCGATTTGTTGCTGCATGACACGGAGCAGTTCCTCCCCTGTGTGACTTCGTTCGCCAAGGCAAGCCAGGTGAAGAACTGCGTGACACCGCTGTGCCCTACACATGTGGTATGATGGAGCAGTACTTGTGGAGGCTGAAATGGTGGTGGTGGAGGAGACGGAGGCGGACATTGGCGCAGGAGCCGCAGTTTGACAACGTGGAGGAGAAAGCGCCGTCTCCTGTCCAAGTTGTTGGTGTGGCTGGGCAGGAAGCATATTCACCCAGTGGGCCATAAAGGACATGTACTGGCCCTGACCGTAGTTACAGCTCCAGACGTCCGTGCTGCTGTGCACCTTGGAACAAACAGAAAAGCTCAAGGACTGGCCCACCTTCTGTTCTACATATTTAAAAAGTGCTGGTACTGCCTTTTTGAAAATAAATTACAGCTTGGAACTCTCCATCTCAGCTCAGCACAAGCCTTTAAGTCTTTTGAACGGTGCAGAGTCCACCATTTGGAAAAAGGGAGGGACTGCAGTACCAACAATTTGGCGTGAGCACCGTCAGCTTCTGCACCTTAGGATGGTTGGACGCATACTGTTGTCTCTTTTGAAAATCGCCTGGGCTGAACGCCTGCTGGCCCCATGAGTAGCGAGGAGCAGGAGCATTGGACTGGGAGATGATGGCAAAGAGAAACCGCTCACTTCTGCGAGGTGGTGGACCCCTTGACTGACTGCAATGGCTTGCGTGCCACTGGGCGCTGCTGCTGCTGTTGCTGCGGCGGAAAGGATGGACCATCACATCTGAGCCGTTTCTCCCAGGCCCCCGGATGGTGACGCTGCATGTGTTACGCAGGGCCGTGGTGCCAACGTTATCTCCCTGGCCACGCTTCTCTTTCTGCCTACAGATTCTACATATACCCATATTCGGCTCCTCCGGTGTCTTAGCAAAGAACTGCCCCACCCCGAGTAGTGATTTTCCCGGGCCAACGCTCCGCCTGGTGACTACTACTGCCGCTGCCTCGCTGAGCCCCTTTTGCCGCTACTTTCTTGGCCCTGCGAAGCAGGTTTTTTACCCTGTGGCCGCTTGGCCCCAAACCTCACACTGCTGCTATCCTGCTGTCTCACAGCCACACAACCCACCTTGCTGGATGCACCGCTGCCTGACGCGAAAAGCTGACGCCCTCTTCCCCTGACGTTGATGAAGCCTTGCCTCCCCGGCTCCCAAGTGCAGTCGGCTTACATTCATCATCTATTTGTGTTTTATCGTCACTGCTGTCCTCATCACTGGTCTTGGTATGCATAGGCTCACCCCTCACAACATGACCTCCCATGCCACTCTCCACATTTATTTCTTTGCCGCCTACTGCAAAAGCAGGGGATATTGGCCCCATTTCTTCCCCTGCAAGTAGCTGCTGACTGCCCTCCCCAAATTATTCATCCTCGCTATATAGTGGCGCTGAGCCCAGACCACATAGTAGATCTCTGGCTGAGTCAACCGGATTGGACAGAGGTGGGTTGAGGACAGATGAGGGCTGGTGACCCGCTCCCGGGCTATGCCAACTAAGGGTTGTGTCTGATGTTCCCACCGAAATCTTGGCTGGGGTTGTCAGATGTCATTGGGAGGAAGTGGATGACCTTTTTGAACCAATCAAAAAACCCTTGGGTTGCTGGTCAGCACACGGCCGCTAGATGACAGCGGCGTTGTGGCCTCACGAGTGACCCCTGCTGCGACGTCCCCATGCTGTGCTGCGACCTGGGCCTGCTCCAGGAATGTTTGTGCCACTGCCACACGCAGGTGAAGAGCCTGCCACCTCTCTGTCTGACATACTGTTTGTTCTAAAATGTACAGACACTGGTTGATGAAGATATCTGTATATGATAAATACACACCCTGTATTTGACGCTAAATGAACCCAGTAAAAAGCTTATGTAACCCTTGGATATAAATTGCGTTCCACAAATGGCAAGGAAAAATTTACTTGTATGTGTCGTTTTAAAAGAACTGTGTTTTTATGAATGTAAAAAGCACAAACAGGCTTAATTAACCTTCGGATATGAATTATGCTATAGACAAAATTGCTTCTTTGGCGGTGAAAAAGACGGTTTCCTTTAGTGACCATAACAGCAGAACAACGCTTAATTAACCCCTGGATGTAAATTGCGCAAAAGAATTGAGCAACCCAAAAAACCAGCTTTGTAGCGTGTTACAATGGCGTGTATTTTACGGTACACAACAACAGAAAAACTGGTGATTAACCTTCGGTTATGAATAGCGTTGAGCGATTATTATCGACAAAGTTGAAATCGGCACAGTATTTACGTTGATCAGATTTTTTAGATCACGCGAAAAATTTAAAGGGTTTAAAAACTGTGCATAATCTATTTTAAAATTGCGCTTTTCGGCGCTTCCTGTCATTTTGGCGGCCAGCAAATCAGCTTACAGAATAGAGCAGGGGAGATGTGTGTGCGACGTTTATGGACTGGGATGTGTATGGTTGCGATTGGCTGGAAAAAATCACATGACCTCATTTTACATAGAACAGCCCTTCCTGTTCATGATCAGTGTGTGTCAGTATCTCAAAGCAGTAGGACGTGCGCTCTGCCTCTGTGCAAACAGCTCAGCGAAATTATTCTATTTGTTCACAGAGAACCGTCGACTATTAGCTGTGATCCTTACAAGTTCGTTAGATGAGAGATTTGCAGATTTTAGGTAGTTAGGCAGAGAATTTTAAGGAGCATCTACCGCTTTTAAAGTCACGGCGGTGGGAGCGGGGGGGGGGGGGGCCCGGGGGCGAACACACACAAGCTCTTTAAAAAAATACTGGATATTGTATTGCGACATGATTGTAATAGCTTTTTTTTTAACAGTTGATGTAGATTCTTTTTTTTCTTTGCAACCTCTTGTCTCCCCGCCTGAAAAAAAAAACAATCACTGGATTTATTCAAAAAAAGAAAAATTTT